>PVKE010022319.1:0-25678 GCA_004027555.1 Craseonycteris thonglongyai | reverse complement strand
CGGTGCGCACTTATAGCCTGGCACACACACACACACACACACACCAGGGCACACACGCGGCACTCGGTGTGCACTTACAGCCTGGCACACACACACACACACACACACACCAGGGCACACACGCGGCACTCGGTGCGCACTTACAGCCTGGCCGCGGCTTCTCCGCCATCCCCGGTCCCCGCCGGGCTGCGCACAGGCCGGAGTCGCCAGGAGACGCTCCGACCTCCCTGGTCCCGCCGGCCCCGGCCCCGCGCGTCCGCCGCTGCCTGGCAACCGGGACGCCACGGCGTCACTTCCGTGGCACCACCCGGCCACCGGCCCCGGAGCCGCCAGCCGGGCGCGGGGCACCGGCGCGCGCTCCCCGGCCGTGTGCGCGTCCTCGGGCTGCAGCCACGCGCCCCAGGCGCGGAGGCCCCGCAGCGCCCCGGCTCCTGCCCTTGCAGGTGGGACTCGACCCCCCACCCGGGGAAGGCTGACTCTGAGCGGCCTAAAACGAGGGTGTGGCAGCGCCCCTCCCCCACCACGTTGGGACCATGAGGCTGGACGGTGCCAGCTGAACATCCAGGGCACAGTCTCCCCGTTCCCCTGGGCGCTGGGCAGACGCGGCCCGTGTGCGCTCTGGGCCCCAGGGCGCCCCGATGAGCTGAACCCGGATTTCACCTGGAAACCGGGGAAGCGTTTCCCGGTTTTCCCTCTGCAGGGTCCCTGGGCGTCTGCCCACCAGGAGGAACGGTGACAGGAGAATGCGCCTGTCCCACCTTCGCCTCATTGTAATTAGGATCCAATGGGTGGCGGCCCAGGTTCTTCCATGGCGACTGTTGGAGGAAAAAGCAGGATAGCTTTCGCTCCTTAGTGCTTCATAAAGTGGCTGATTGTTGGTACAGACAGGAATGTCCCCTCGCTCCCGCCCTGCGCAGGCAGGACGGCTGGTGACAGGGGTGCCCCACTCTCCATCCACCGACGGGGTCAAGGGACAGGAGGACCCCTGGCCTTGGCAGAGACCGTCGTGGGAAGCGCTGGCCCCCGGCCCTGGGTCACCTCTGGGGCCCAGCCCGTGGGCACAGGAACGCATTCGCTGCTTTTACACGGAATTGCAGCGTCTCGGTTTGGAACGGAGAGAAAATAATGGATTCGTTCCCAAGAGCTAAGGTTCTCTGGGGTCAGTCCTCACGGTATAGGGCGCATAGGCGGTTACACTCACGCACCCTCGCGGGCGATAAAGGTTCACAGGTCTCCACGTCGGTGGTCAAGCCGACACCGAGCCCTTAAAAGAAGAGCCCGCCTGTGCGCTTGTCCCGCTGCTGTTCCCACCACGTGCTTGAGGCAGCGCTGCAGTTTTTCGGGGGCCTTCCTGGAGCCGCACCTGGGCAGGGCGTGTGTGCGCCTTTGGGGGTAAAAGTGGGCTATTTGGTGTCGGGGCTCTAGATGGCGCTGGAGCACACGCTAAAGCCCCTGACACGCTCGCTGCCCAGGACGTCACCCGGTCGTCCTAAGGAATTCTCTTGTCCACACCCTGTCCTCCTGCCCTGCATTCCGCCAGGAAAAGGGCCGGGCTGTCTGCTCGCCTCACCTGGCTAAAAATGCAGACAAATGCACGATGTATTCCCTGCACTGAAGATGCTCAGGGGACGGCCCAGGGGCAGACGCGGTGGCCCGAGCGCAGGGGACACAGTGGGGAGGTGTGGGGGGGTCTCCCGGAGGTCTGGGGTTCAGGTGCATGGGACCCGGGGAGCCGCAGGAGTCCTTGTCGTCACAGAGGGGCAGAGCCTCTGGAAAGGTAAACGGTGGGAAATAGCCATTTCCAGGGAGTGCCGTCTCAGCTATTACAGCTAGTGCCTGTTTAAACCTCGGGGCGCCGCCCAAGCTCTGGGGGTGTGAGGCAGGTGCTGTGTTTCAGGAGCTCCAGGTGCACTGGGCTTGCACACCTGCCGGACAGGACAGGGAGGCGGCGGGGGGAGGTGGGAGAGGGGGCGGAGGGAGGATCCAGGTGGGTCCTGCACACCGTGAGGACTCACCCACAGACGTGAAGTGAGACATCACGGATTTCCGTTTCAGAAGGACAACCTCTGCCTCATGCCGTGGACGGGTGAGTGGGGCGTTTCCAATTCTACACATCAAACTGCTGGCAGCTAAAGGGTGTCCCAGAATTCACGCAAGATTTGAATTTTGCGTCATTTGGGCGGTAAAGTGTTGCCAACGGAAAAAAAAAGACAGCGTGACAGCTGACAGGTCAGGGTTATTAAAAATGGAGCGCTCCACGAAATAACGCGTTTCCATTGTTGAGCAATAAAAATTTACAATTTTTCATTATAAACCCGTGTTTTCTATCAAAATGACTTGTTGCGTGAATTTTGGGACACGCTTTTACAACCGCAGACCAAACCGGCCCCCACGCACCCACCCAGCAGCCGGCCGCCAGCCCACGCCCCGAGGCCCAGTCTTCTCGCTCCTGCCTGGTAAGGCTCCCACTGCGGTCGTGCTGGCCCTGCCCGCCCCCAACCTGCCTCCCAGCCTCTCCCTCCCCAGCCCCCTGCCCATCTGATGGAATGAACACGCGTCCCCCACCCCCGTCCCAGAAATACCAGGTGTGGTCAAAACACCGCAGCGAATGTTTAGCTTCTAAAACCTGCATCGCGATAAAAGACACACGTATCCCACGGCTCTCGCCACTTCCTGAGGCGGCTCTGGAAGTCCTCTCTGGTGTCTTCACTTGAGCGATCGTGGCTGCCTCGATGTCCCGAACTGATCCAAAACGTTTGCCTGTCACGGTCATTTTGACTTTGGGGAAGAGCCCCCAAGTCGCACGGTGCCGGATCCGGTGCGTAAGGCCAGTGAGGACACCCCGCCGTGTGTTTATTTGACAGAAATCGCCGTACCCGGACTGATATGTGAGCTGAACCGAGTCAAGGTGTGATCGAAAAATACAGTGGCTGTTTAATGCGATGACAGTTTTTAATTGAAACATGCGCCGTAGTTTTTGGCCACACCTTGGCTTTGACTCGACCTCTTTCCAAGGCAAAGGCCTCACATCTATCAACTCTCAGGTTCTAGACAGAGTGTCACAGGGGAGGCACGTGACCTGCCTGCCAAGGTGGACAGACGTCCCGTGCTGCTGCTCCGCCTACGCCCGAGCGATGGCGGGGGGCTGGGGGGTCCCGGTGCCTCCAGGTTCCTCAGACCCCCTCCTGTGTGGCCTGGCTTTTGCCATAAAGGGGCTTTCCTGCTATAACTACTTTTAAGTGGTGCTTCAGGACACAATGACGACAAGACCCAAAAAGGGGGAAGCCGGGATGGCTCAGTGGGTTAAGCGCTCACTTTGCAGCGCCGGGGACCGAGGATCGAATCCCAGCTCCGGCCCGTGCGGACCCATGTGCTGAACTGGGAGCTCCCCCAGTTCAGTTCTCTGTCTCTGTATCTCTCTCTCTGTCAATAAATAAATTAATTAATTAATAAAACTTTAAAAAAGACCCAAAAAGGTTGAAAAATGGAGAAAATGGTGCAGCAAGAACACACCTTCCCCGGAAGGCCCAGCCCCCATCTCTTCCCCGCCCCCCAAGTGTCCTCTTCCTCCTCTGGGGTGGGGGGCAGAGGGCAGACCAGATCTTTTACGTTTGTACCTGAAACGCCACTTCTCCACTTTCAGACTTCCTTTGCTACTTGTCTAGAATGGGTTCCGTCTTCTACTGAATTGTTTTTCCCACTTGGGACAGCCGTTCTGGGGTCAGGAAGGAGGACGTGTGATTCATGGAAGACAACGAATCTGGGAAGTCGGCTAAAATGGGGGTGTGACAGGCACTCCTAGAAGACGTCCCCGGAAGTCACAACAGATAGAACCACTGAAACTCAAGGAAGGAGCCCCGACAGCAAGTGTGTTCAATCTGCAGCCCACGGGCCGCATGCGAATGGGACCCAATGGACATTCGTAGACCCTTGTAGGACAGGAGATTTTTTTTTTTTTGCAACCTTTTCTTTTTTAGCTCATCGGCTCTCATTAGCGAGAGAGTATTTTGTGTGGCCCGAGACAGGTCTTCTTCCAAGGTGGCCCAGGGAAACCCCAAGCCTGGATGCCCCTGGCCTAGAACGTTCTTTCCTACAGCAGGACGTGCCCCTGCACATGCCATGTCCACACGCGTGTGTCGCGGAGCCCTCCTCGTCACCGGGCCCGAGCACGGGGAGCTCTTAGCCTCGGCTCTCAGCCCGGTCAGCTCTGCGATCTGAAGCGGCCGTTCTCGAGAACGGGCTCCCCAAACAGTCTGCGAACCTCTCAAAGCAGACCACGGAGTGAGCATGCCGTCTTCTAAAATTTAACATTTTGGGAAGCCGGGATGGCTCAGTGGGTTAGGCGCTCACTTTGCAGCACTGGGGACTGAGGATGAATCCCGGCCCCGGCCCGTGTGGACCCATATGCTGAGCTGGGGAGTGCCCCCAGTTCAGTTCTCACCGGGGTGAGACCCCGGCCCAGCTCCTGCCCTGTGCAGCCCCGCGCCCACCTGTGGAATGAAACTATGTGGGAAAACCAATGATGTGCAACTATGGAGGCTGCTCTGGGCCCTCCCCCTTCTCTCTGTCTCTGTATCTGTCTCTCTGTCAAAAACAATAAAAATAAATCTTTAAAATTTAACATTTTTGTCTCGCCCTTTCTGCTAGCGAATGGCTGGAGCAGACACATGATGCCACTGCCCTGTGAACGTGGCGTCTTCACGTGACAAGGCCCGGAGCATCCACGGTGCCGATGGTGACGATGGTGCCCCTACCCGACACGCAGCACGTCTCCGAACCTTCCCCACAAACGAGAGCGAATAAGCAACACGATAAGGCCATGTTTTAAAAACTCTGTATTCAATTATTCACACCAAAGGATATCCATTAAAATTATGAACATCTCTAAATATATTTCATGTATCGTACATATATATATACTTCATATGTATAATTACATATCGACAGAAGAGTTCTTGCTGCTGCTAAGCATGTTGAGTCAAACAAAGGGAGATTCTGCAACGTCACACCCATGTACGCATATATATATACTGGCTGCTCCCGGAATGAGTTTATGTACAACTCACCTTCGGTGAAAGGGTTACTGGTCTATTATACAAACATAACAGGAAAAGGTTTCTTTTAAAATACAAAGACTGCAAATGGATACATGAAAAAATTACACACATGTACAATATTTATAATTTATAAATGCAAAGTTAAGACCTCGTTAAGTTATTGCACTTGCGCATTGTACAAAGAGTTTTCTATGTCATACCTATAAAATGACTTGTTAAAACGTTCTCACCGGCGACAATGACGTTGGATATTGTTAACGTGACATCGCTTCTCCTTCCAGAACCGGTACGCCGAGCGCGCTGCGTGGCGGCCGGTAAACCCACGTGACACGCCGGTTGTTTGGTCGGCAGGGAGGTGACCGCCGGCAAACCCGTAGGTGCCACAGCCAGACAGGGACGCGGGTCACCTTTTCTTTTCAGAAAGATCCAAGGGGCTGCGTCCCTACGAACTGCGGTTAACTGTTTGGCTGTGTTTGGGGGCCAGCGTATCATTTCAGATGGGTCCCTGGTGGGACCTGCGGATAGGGCCGGGGAGCAATACCGTCGACAGGTAGACCTGCCGTACCTTCGACGAGCACACTGAAGGGTCACACAGGATATGCGCCCACAGCAGGCCGTATGGGAAAGCATATTCCCACGGGGCGTTTACATGGGCTGCACGAGCTATGGCAGGGGGCCGGCTGTTAGGTGACAAGAGAACCAGAGCAAGGGCTGCAAGGCCCCCCGGACCGTGAGACGTGAGGTGGGCGAGGGGACTAGAGAACGACACACTTTCGAAACCTCGTTTACAACAGGGGTAGCAACGTCCCACGGACACTTCTGCAGAGACACTCACAGTACCCCAGAGGGGTTCGCTGGAGCTGCCGAGCGGGCGATCTGGGCTCGGCGTCGGTTTCCGCCCGGGTCCGCGGGGGACGGCCCGTGCCTGTCACGGCCACGCTCGGCCTGCACGCTCCCTGTCACATGTCCGCCTGTGCCGCGCCAGGAGCCGACACGGGCCGCACACGGCAGGCGGCAGACGCGCCGCTGGTGCGTCACGGAGGAGCAGGCTGCGAGTCTGGGCGGCAGGCAGTATTGCTTCTTCGGACTTCAAACATGTTTCTTGAGAAACATGAATGTCTTTCTCTTGGTTCCATCGTTTTAATTCCAAACTGGAACACCACTGAAACGCTTTCCTTTCCTTCCTTTCTTTTTTTTTTTTCTTTGCTACTTTTATCATTCTATAAATGCATCTAATGCTTCAGACCACCAAAATATCCAGTTTTAAAAAAAAAAGACAGAAAACAAAAAGTGCGTGTCCTGTATGGGTCATCACTAATTTAAACTTAGGATTAAGTCGCAGAGCGTGTGTCAGGACAAATACGCAAAGGTGAAAATATAAGCGCCGCG
Organism: Craseonycteris thonglongyai; assembly: GCA_004027555.1. Taxonomy (NCBI): domain Eukaryota; kingdom Metazoa; phylum Chordata; class Mammalia; order Chiroptera; family Craseonycteridae; genus Craseonycteris; species Craseonycteris thonglongyai. The sequence goes on along the minus strand of PVKE010022319.1, from coordinate 19,232 downwards.
TGCCCCGGACAAGCGTGGGAGAACAGAACCGGCAGCGGCGTACCCGACTCATGGGCAGTGCCCAGTGACTTAAAAGTCAGGCGGATTCTTGCCAGAGAAGCGATACGCTAACGCGACTAACGTCTTTAAAGAATTAAACCCGAGATCGGCCAGCGTAGGAAGCAAACATGTCTGAAATGTGTAGAGGCAGAGATGCTTTTCAAAATCTGAATCATGCACACGTGCCCGGAACCCGACAGAATCGCATCGGAATCGGCGTCACGGTTCTGGGAAGTTGCAAACAAGCCTGCGTCTGAGCCGTGCGCTGGCTGGAGTCACAAGGGAGGATGCGCGTGAAATCCAACAGAAGAGAGGCCTCCGATAAGACCAGGCCCCATTCATTCAGCTCCATGACAGTGGCCCTGGACGTCCCCTCAATGACAGTTAAGCAAGAAAAGCAAAATCAGAAATATCTGAATGAAGAAGAAAAATTGTTGCATTTAAAAATAAAGGCACAGGCCAAGGCGTGGTGAGTCCTGTAGTCCTAGTTAAAGCTCAAACCTTCATGTGGAGTTCAAAGACCAGAAACATGACACTAAGAACTAAATAGCTTTAAAAAAAATCCAGGTAGGTAAGGATTTATGTATCTATGTGCATCGGGTGCAAACATACCTTGGTGCGCCTGAACGTAATAAAGCAAAGTTCACTGAGATCGCTCACACAACGTTTTTTAAAAAAATCTCAAAAGCATGCGAAAAGGAGTAGCATAGCGATCGCCACCTTCTGCTGAGAGCAGGGCCAGGGAGGGGTGGGGACCGTGGCTGTGTTCACGCGCTTCCTAGAAATGACAGTGCTGGACCGCGGGACCCATCACGCCCTGAGCAGCGGGGGTTGTTCTGGAGAATCACCGCCACGTCCACTGCATTTCGTTCTCAGCTCTTCTCATTAACCAAGCCACAGCCAACTACTGATTAATGAGATGCTTGGGTTTTTGTTTGTTTTCTTTTGTTTTTTTTTAGAATTTTATTCCACTGCCCAAGTTCCCTTATTTCATGTCATTGGCATCCATTTCCAGGAAAATTTCTGCTCAAAAAATATAGTCACTATCTCTGGAAGATAATGCCATCACTGCATCTGACAGTAAAACTGGGTCTCTTATAAACCAGCACAACCAATGAAAACTCCTGCAAATTGAACCTTCTAACCTATGCTCACAGCTGGTTACCACATGTACGCGGAACAGGAAAATCTGGCCCAAGATACCAACCACGTTGACGAGAAACTCATCAAAACTTTTGCTAATGAAAACCATCTGCCCCTTTAAAAAAAAAAAAGATTTGGGGAAAATACTAGAATAGAACTCGAAAGTTTGTATGCTAAATGTATCTGCCAAAATACAACAATACTTCTAACTTCTCCCCCGCCCCCCAAAAAAACAGATGAAGTGACTATCTGTCACCTCCTTCTGGGCCCTTTTATTCTAGGTAAATCTAGGATTCCTAAGTCAGCCTTGCACACAGTAAAAGCAACATGAATAGTTTACATGAGAATATCAACCTCTGTGCAAACTGCTTCTATTACGACTATTTCACAAGAAATCACTCAACCAATAAATCCGTACACATTTTGGGGGGGAAACTGTACAGGTCATATAAGGTAATGTACCTGGCGATACTGACATGAAAGGAGATTCTGTTTGTCAGATCAGCCACCTTCAAGTGCTAAATAGCCTTAAGACTCCCCCTGACCGCTCTCTATGTCAAGAAATAAAGTGTATGCGTCCTTTGAAAAATCCTTCCAATTTGACAACCATCTTAAACCACATTCACCCCGCCCTTGCAATTCAGTCTGCAAGTTTATTAGATGACTCTTTGGGGTTGAAGCGAATTTGGTGGGGTCATTTCATAAATTTAGATGCAGGAAAACATGAACCTTTTTTAATTCAATTCTATGAACACACTAACACGAAGAAGGGTCCTCTCCCTAAGCTGTTTATCAAACAACACACACAAAAAAATCACTGTTCTTGAGGAATGCGGCTGATTTTTATTTTTTGTAGATGGCACATGGGCGAGGGCTGTCCGGAAAGCACCCAGCCATGTGTAGTCATGTGAAAAATAGAGGCATTCACGGCTGGATGATTTCCGGACAGCCCTCAGATGCATGCATGACTACATGCATGTCATGTGTCCGTCTACCCAAATACACGCGTGTGCATAGCTACACACATGTGCGTAACTTGCTGCACTGGCCTCTCTCTCTCTCGTTACTTCATTCGACTCCATATTGTACAATTGCAACAGAAAATGGGGGTCCATGGAGAGAAGATGGCAACTTTCAGAAGCCCATAATGAAACTAAACGCACAGTATTCATTTCAAAGCAAGAACAAGGTGTATGTTTAGCTCACTTCCCTACAACATAAGCAAACTATGTTGTAGCAACAACCGATTTACTTCTGCAGAGGCTAAGCTCCTCTGAACAATGCTGGGCATCGTATGGAGCACGTAGAACAATATTTTAAAGATGCGTTTTATTAAAAACATTATTCCAGTTTCCTGCCACACGCGTCGGGGATTCGCTGGTTGCGATGGGTCGGTCAGCCTGTGGCGTTTCCAGACCGTATCGGATTCCTTCCGGGTCAGGACTAAACCACGGGTCACAGGTTTGGAGGTCACTGTGTCATGATGCTAAACACCTTTACAGCGTGAACACGCCCTACAGGGGGCTGGCTGGCTTCCGGTCCTTGTAGGAAGGGGTCCAGACTGTTACTTTCTTGTATTTCCTCAAAACGTGTCCTCTGTAAAGGAGAATCAGCCTACCAAACATTACGCCGAAGGAACGCGTGGAAACACAGGATCCGGTGGGGACGCTGGGCCCCGAGCGCAGGGACGGGAGCGGGGCCGAGGCATTGCGTGCACCTCTGCCGCTCCCGCCCCGACGGCCAGCTACGGAGTCCGGGTGCACGGGAAGGGGGCGAACGGGAGCCGGGGCCGCAGGCCGGAGTGAACAGGTCCGAAGGCTGAAGGTTTACGGCTGCGTATGAGTTTTAAGACACATGCCTATCATTTTAACAGAATCACCTTGTAGAACGAGCCTCTCATTTTGAATGCGAATCTAGAATTTTGCAATGACGCAATTCGAAGAACAGAAAGAAAGGATTAAAAACTCCCATCGTACATCCGCAAGACTTGTTCGTGAAAAAACATTTCGTATGCCTTGCTTTTGTTTTGTTCTTGATGCAAGATGTTTATTAAACGTACCAAGACGGCAACGGAACACAAGACTTGTTCTGAATGTTCTTCGGCCCCTTCTGAGCGGGTGGGTGGACGTCTGCGGGTTCCCGAGACGCACGCCCACAGCTCTTCTGGGGAGGGCGGAACCCACGGGCCCCCGTTAGTGTGGAATGCACTCATCTCAGCCCTTTAGTGCCGCCGTAAAGACTCCACTTCGGACCCCCTACCTGTTCGTTCACCAAGGTCTGAGCCAAGGAACTGTTTCCTGTCCCTGATGGCAGAGAGACACCCCTTACGCGGTTGCCTGGGGACAGCTGTCCCGTCTCATCACAAGAGGGTCACACATGAACATTCACAGTAGCAAAGTGTAAGACTTCCTATTTATGACCAACAACATCAAAACAACACTGGTGTTCAAGCCAAAGGACAATCTCATGACAGTACCGCTTTGAAGGCTGGCTCACGGGGAGGGAGCTACAGGGCAAAGCGCCCCCTCCTGGGCAATCCGTGCCCGCACCCGCCCAGGCCTCGCCAGCGTCAGCCTCTGGGCACAGGCCGGCCCCAGAGTCCACCGGAGTCGCGGAGCCCGCTGCGTTCTGCTCACGGGTGTCCCGGGCGGCCACCGTCTGGGACGCGTTACCGATGAGACGGGCAGGGAGGCATCGGGGTGGCCTGTTCACTTGATGTCACCTTCTGGAAGAGGCTGGCATCCCCGGTGCCAGGTGTAGGTTTCCCCCTTCCCTCCTCCCCACGAAAACAAAAGGAAGAAAAGTCACAGGGAGAGGACGCGCGTGTGCGGGTGGGACAGCTCGCGGGCGGCTGTCAGTCGGCCATCTTCGCGGGCAGCTTCTCCGAGGTCCCCGGGGCCGCCGGCTGCGACGAGATCCACACCGCGGTCTCCTCCCCTCGGATCACCTTCTCCCACTGGCTGAGGTTGTTCCTGGCGGGGAAGAGGCAGAGGCAGGTGGCCCTGAGGGAGGCCTCCGGACCCGGACGCACTTGTCACCCTGCCCTGTGGCGCCCGACCCCGACAGAACGCGCTTGCCGTGGGCCAAGCAGGCTCCCGGATGTCCCCCCGACCGGTCAGTGCCACTGAGAGTCCCCAGAAGGGCCGCGCCCCTCCCCAGCCTGCCAGGCACCCCGTCTGCCCAGCTCCGTACCGCAAGGGCAAAGAGGCCAGCCAGGCTCAGACAGGTGGTGCCTGAGGCAGGTAGAGGGGTAACGAAAGCGGGGGACGCGGCAGGGGACCGATGCTGAGGACCTCGGGGGTCATTGTGGAGGGAGCGAGTGCACCCCCCAGCATGGCCGACAGCCCAGGAGCCACGCCGGGGGCCTCCAGCCCGTGCCCACCGCACCCGAAGCCTGGGAGTAGCCTGCTGGTAGACCCTGTGTCATATGGAAAATGTCCCCGTAAGCTACACCGGGTCCTCGCTTTCCCAATCTCCTTGGGTTACGCTAACACGGTCCTGTGTTCTGGTGGCTCTAGTCTCACATGCAGCCCGGTTTCCCCCCGACTCTCCTGGTCTTTCTCCCTCGACAGCTGAGGTCCAAATGTTCGCAGGCGTCTTGGTCTTCCGTCCTGCGGTAGCGACCGCCGGCCGCCCTCCCGCCCCCACCCTGCACGGTCACCAGGCAGACCGCTCATGGGCACTGCCCGCCTCGCACCTTGCGGTCTCACGCCAAGCCAGGCTCGGCAGGCGGCCCGGGCCTTGGCGAAGCGCACACACGGCGCACGCGTGCGGAGACACCTCTGGGCAAGAGGAATCGCTGAACCAGAATGTATGCCTGGAACACGGAACATTTTGAACTTTTCTATCCTATCATTTTCCAGAACCTACGGAGACTTGTTTGTTTGTTTGTTTGTTTGTGTTGATATATGGCAACACAGAGACATACATTAACTTTGCTATTTTTCCCCAATGATCCACGGTCAATTTGTTTTAAGTGTTCATTAAAGCTGGACGTTCCAACTGGTCTTTGCTGGGCCATCCACTGTCCCCGACTTCACTCCGTCCAGCACTAGTCCTCACTCACACCCCACACGTGGCTCAGCCCTTAGGTAACAAGACCGTATTGCAATCTGCCTGCTGACTGAGGCCAGCTGTGGCTCAAAAAAAAGAGGTGGGACGTTATAGTGACATCGCTGAGAGCAGAGCGTGAAGACAAGCCATCACTCAGATGGGGAAAAAAGAAACCAGAACCTTCTTTGTTTAAATCATCTAGCTTGGTGGTGGCGGTGTCTGTTTTCCTTTAAAAAAAATAGTTCCTAAAAGAAGTTTCAACAGCAGAGGATGTCAGCAAACTTTTAAAGGCTTTTGGTTTTGTCTGAAACCATCTAGAGAGACATCTTCCCCCCCTGGTCCCCTCAGGGTGCGTCCCCTGTGACCCCCAGGTGGGGGTGCGGCTGAGTGGGCAGGGTTCGCAGGCAGAGCATGCACAAGGCTGCCCGTCCCTCCGAATGAAAATCTTTAAAAACTTCCAAGGTTTCTTAACTGAGCTCAACCCTCGAAAAAGATGACTGAGCTGAGAGATCAGAAGCCGGGACAGGCAGCCGATGCTGACATTTCTGGGGGGAGGAAAGGAAGCTCAGAGAGAAAGAGGACACCCTTCAAGGTCCCGCCTTCCATCTGAACCGTGAGCGGTGAGGTCTGAGCGGAGCCCTGTGCATAACCAGCAGCCCTGCAGACTCAACTGCCCCGTCTTGTGAAAGCAGCACTGGGCGCGGAGCCACCATTCATTGAAAAGAGAAATCTTAGGGGGAAGCCGGGAGGGCTCAGTGGGTGAAGCGCTCACTTTGCAGCCCTGGGGACCGAGGATCGAATCCCAGCTCCGGCCCGTGCGGACCCATATGCTGAACTGGGGAGCTCCCCCAGTTCAGTTCTCTCTCTGTCTCTGTATCTCTCTCTCTCTCTATCTCTGTATCTCTCTCTCTGTCAAAATAAATAAATAAATAAATAATAAAATTTAAAAAAAAAAGAGAAATCTTCCTCTTTTTTTAGCCGAATGAATGACTTTCTAAATAAATCCTCCTGACATGCACCTGATCGCGAGGCAGGCACACAGCCAGGCAGTGTCGGCGCTCAGTGTAAACTGCGGGTAGGACACACACGCACGGATGGAGGGAGAGTCCTAGCCGGTGTCAGTGGTCAGCGCTGGGCGTCCCGGGCACGTACCTGCAGGCTCTGAGGAGGGGCTCCGTGGGCGGGAAGATCTGGGTGAGCGTGGTGTAGCAGGGGACGGCCACCGCGTTGTAGAACCCGAGCTGCCAGGGGGACCACAGACAAGACACAAAGGGCACGTTAGCGGCCGCGTCTCCCGCGGGCTTCGTCGCTGAGGCCTGACGACCGACGCGCACCAACGTGCAGTTCCCGAGGTGATGCTGGGCTCACTTGCAGAGTTCGCCAAAACGCATTAGAGGCATCGGAAAGAAAGCACACAACAACTGCAAACACGCCAAGAAGTTCATCGGAGGCCCAGGGACACGCAATGGGATTCTCTTGACCGCCGAGCCCTGTTCTGACCGCTGGTCGAGTTCAGCGTCTACCCGCTGCTGCTCCGCACGCGGCCTGTCCTGCTAAGGAAGACTCGGGGGTCGCACCTGCGAAGTGCTGGCTTTGGGGGTCTTGTTTGGTCTCCTGAGATTCTGCTCATCTCCAGCCCCCTGCCCCCTGTTCCCCGCTCCCTTGATTTGACCCACAACAAATCTCAGTGACCTTATCATAGTTCAGGTTGCAGTTCTCCCCATAGGTCAGATTTCACAGTCTCATCTGTGGCACTTCACTATACTGAAGAGCCTTTCATTAGGAATCTGGGCCCCCTGCCAATACATGACATGTGCTCCGTGCGCCCCCTTGAAGGCGACACATACAAGAGCTGCTAGGCTCTCAGCCATCACAACCGTCACGCTGTAACGGCCCAAGTGGCAGACGGCGGGACGGACGGAGTTGGCTCCCTGGATGAGGTGACCCCCTAAGCCACGGCTTACCCGTTTCTTTAAAAAAAGAACTTGGAGGAGATGCGCCAAAGGCTATACAGGGATCGGATCCGGGCGGTTCTCTGTGGTGTGTCCTGTTATAAAGACGCCATCACACAACCTTACTCGGGCCTCTGCATTTCTGTCTGCACGGCTCATGCAGAGACGCGCTTATTTTACTAGTTCGCAGACACCGAGGAGCGCAAGAGCTCCAGACAGAGATCACGACTGGAAAGTAGAGTAGCTGGTTATTGTAGCAAAGAATAATTTCTCAGTAATCACAATTTAGAAGCAATGTAGTTGGTTGCTGACCGCAGACGCATTTTATTTAAAACCCTCTTATATGTAAATGGACCTGGAATTTCGGCAAAACAGAAACAAGAAAAAAATCTATTCTCTTAATTAAATGACACTAGAATGGAGCCGCCTCTCTGATGACATCTCAGCTATTCTCTGCATCCTGTTGGGATGAATGCTTAACTGTCTAGACCAGGGGTGGCGAACCTTTTGGCAATTGAGTGCCAAAGTTTATGAAATAAGAGTATACTCGCTCGACTCGCGTGCCAACCCATCGAGTGAGATAGAGGTATCGATTATTTTTATGTCTATAAGAGCATAAACAATAAATTCTTAAATGGTATTCACAGCTCCGCATGCCGAAATAATCACTCCACGTGCCACTTTGGGCACGCGTGCCATAGGCTCGCCACCCCCGGTCTAGACAAAAAAACAATGTTAGATCCCCATCTTCAACAAGATAAATTCCAAGCCAATTAGCAAATCAAATATGAAGCGACGAACCCGAGAGTAAAGACAACGCGGGCAAATGCCTCTCAGGAAGGGGAAGGCTGGTCCCGTGGAAGCCGCCACCGGACAACGTCTGATGGCTGTGAGCATGTGAGAGGCCCCGTCAACAGCGGTGACAAGTGACCGCACTGCACCGGAGCACGTGCGCCCGGAGGGCCAGCTGCACCCGCAGACAGAAGGGGCAGTGAGCACCCCTCAGAACCGGCGCATCTTGGCCACCACTCACGGAGGGCGGAGGTGACAAGCACGCAGCCTCGCGCTGGGCAGGAGCACGCCCCGAGCCCAGGACTCGGCTGAACGCTGCTGCAGCAGTTCATACCGTAACTGCAAAGACGGCTGGGAATCTGAGAAGCTTTCCGCAGCCACCATGCTGTGAAGCTTCTGAAACGATTTCTATCCTGAACTCTGTAGCATCATTACTTGCCCACAACTAACGTCCTGGTTATGACAGAAGAGCGGGGGCAGTTTTAAAAGACCATAATATGAGATGCGCATCATGCCAAACACGCATGCGTGGAAAACTAACACGCGGAGCGCTGTCAAAACACAAACATGCACACAAGCGATGTGGTGAGACCTGGACAGAGAATAATTAACGTCAATTTACGGTGACACCAAACTCGAAATGTACTGCCGTGTTTCCCCAAAAGTAAGACATCCCCCGGAAATAAGACCTGCTTACAGTTTTGCCTCTCGCTGAAATACGTACAAGGCATCCCCCCAAAAATAAGACCTAGTGCATCTTTGCGAGCAAAAATTAATATAAGACACTGTCTTATTTTCAGGGAAACAGGGTAATAAAACTGAAAGTAAGAAAGAAACAAAAACTCATGGACACAGTCACTAGTTTAGTGGTTCCCTGAGGGTCAGGGGGGAGGGGAGCAGGTGATGGACAGAGCTGGTTCTGGGTGATGAGCACATAATGCGATGCATAAACAACGTGATGCAGAATTGCACAGCTGGAACCGACGTCATTTTTACCAACCAATGTCACCCCAATAAATTTAACAATAAAAAAAAAGAACCTAAAAAAAAAAGTACTAAAATACCATGCACTGTGTGTTAGGAAAAGAGCTCAACATCTATAATGTTACTCTCTGAAAAGTATCTTTATCCATTCAATAAAAAAAAATTTTTTTTGCATGTTAAAAAATATTTAAATCTTATCTAACACTCGCCGCTACTTCAAGTCAAGAACGCCCGCTTCCTGCAGTGGCATCTGTAGGAAGAAGGGAAGACAAGGCAGCCGTGGATCAGGCCGTCCTAACCTTGGTCTTGACATCCTCCTGGGAACAGGGTTTCAAGTGGGTCTGGCGTCTGTCCTCTGACCCCTGACCCCTCCCTGCCCACCACGTGCCTGCCCAGGTCAGCCTGCAGCCCACGAACAGAACCCCAAGTCCCAGCGGCCCTCACGCAGCTGAGAGACACCGCCTGTGGGAGTCCATGTTCCCATCCCGGCCACAGAGACACCTGGGGCGTCCGTCTTTGCTCGGGAAGGCTCGTTCCACGGCGATTCAGGGGCAAAGGGCCGTCTGCTCCTCCGAGTCCTCAGTCCCTCTGAGCGACCCTGCTCAAGTGCCTGCGTCGTTCGTCAGACCTGGAGTGCCCCACCCACTGGAGCACTCCAGAAAGCAGAAGCCGGTGCCCACGCTTCATTCACACGCGATTCCACGGCCACCTTGCACGACTGGCTTCGCAGCACAGCTCATACCTGGCCTTGTGGGACTTCGTCCTTTTTGTCTCTGTCCATCATAGGAATTGGCTGTATCCCCAGTTTCTTCATTTCATCACCCTAAAACAAACGGGGAGAACACTGCTCTTGATCAACGTATAAACAGTTATAAAACAATGGTATTCGGTGGGGGGATGCCAGGATAGCTCAGCGGTCGAGCACTTGTCTCTCAATCGCAAGATCCAGGATTCGCTTCCCAGCCTCGGCCCAGACGAATCTCCTACGCTGAACTGCGGCACAACCGGTAGCCGCTGGGATGGCCCTGTGGCGAAGGTCCTCGCCTCCCATGCGGGGGGAGCCCCAGCTCAGTTCCCGCCCCACGTGACCCCACATCCACCTGTGTGGAAGGAAACCATGTCACAACTAATGAATCTTTTTTTTTTAATTACAATATTTCTGAGTTCTTCCCTTTATTCATTAATTTTCTTTAAAGTGAATCATGTGTTTTGGTGACACCCCAAAAAGTCAAAATAATGCCAATGGGCAACTGAGGCACAGAGGTAAGTCAGAAGGCTGGCCAGGGTTCCGTCCTAATGCCAAAGCAGGATTTCAGTCTCACACAGCGGGACACCACTGCTAGGCTGGTTCTGAAAGCCACAGGCAAGGGGACCCGTGAGAAGAGCCCCAACCGGCACCGTCTGGGGAGAGGGAGGAGTGGGGAGGGCGGACTTAGGAACAGCGGCGAGGTCGGCGGGCAGGTCCTGGGGACCAGACTGGTTTCCTCCCGAGGCCTAGGAGGCCCTTGGACATGGCGGCTAGAAGCGTGTCAGGAGCTGAATCCACCTCCGTGGACTTTAATCGGTGAAGCATACAAAGCAGAACCCGTCTACAATATGAATATGGGCCCCAATTCGATTCGTATTTCAGGATACCATTTCATACTTTATTTTAGAATACTTCATCCTTTAGTACAGTTGTTTAAGTATGAAACGTAATAATTAAGTAAAATCACATGCAAAACAATGAGCTAGCCTCCAATCCGTTTTCTTACGTGATATTTAGAGAATGTCCTCTGCGTTATTACTTTTAGACCCATATGCAAATTAAGCTGACTGTGATAATAAAGTCAAATATTACAGTTCAGGCATGCACATCCAAAACATTCTTTGTAACTGAGTCTGACAATAACTAGGTTCGGACACACACACCACCACGCAGGAGCGTGTGCACACACACTGCACAAGGCATTCTGGAGAAGGGACGCCATCAGTGCAATCAATTCAAGGCCCGGGTCCCTGTGGGACACAAATTCTCTGGCTTCACCCTTGTGGAACCATTCAGCACTTCGAAATGTTCCTACTGAGCCTTTACCTGAATGACTTGTTGGTTTTTACTTTTTACATGCATTTTTCTCTATGGCTGTGACATATGGTTTGAACAATCAGCTGCCAAAATCTTTGCCCTCCAATTTTACTTGTACTTCTTCGAACCAAATGAGGTGCCCAAAGGGTTTCTTTTATTTCCTAAAGCAATCTTTTCATATGCAGGAATCTAGGTACTTATGGATCAATTTGAACAAGAGAATTAACCTCTACTTACTCATGGACAATTCAGAAAGAAAACTGAGGCGTAAAATACCGATTTCTGGTTAATTTAGAGAAAGTTAAGAAAACATGGTAACAAAAGCAGTGTACATGTTTGTTTCACATGTCAGGAGTATCATGAATTAGTATCCCACATAATGTACAGAACTCATAATTAGCTGTTGAATTGACTATCGGTACATTTACATAACCTCACATGTCTGTGGTTCACAGTGACTATTCGAATTTCGAAGGGTGGGTATATACAGGCCATGATACTGTGGGTCCCTCTAGTACTTTTTCAGTGCCTCGTTTAAAGTAGATAACCAGTCATGATTTCGGAATGGACACACCATCGACTATTAAGTAAGGAAAAATCACTGTACTAGTGTTCATTGAAGAAGTCCTGAACTGTTTTCGGTTGAGATCGGAGACTTACAGGCACATTCAAGCCAGATGTAACAGAATTCTTGTTCTCGCTCTGTACCTGTGTAAATGCTAAATCTCCATCATATGTGAGCAACCATAGTTTCTCCTGTGCAAACGCTAAATCTTCGTCATATGTGAGCGACCATAGTTTCCCGTGTAAATGCTAAATCTCCGTCATATGTGAGCGACCATAGTTCCCGTGTAAATGCTAAATCTCCGTCATATGTGAGCGACCATAGTTTCCCGTGTAAATGCTAAATCTCCGTCATATGTGAGCGACCATAGTTTCCCGTGTAAATGCTAAATCTCCGTCATATGTGAGCGACCATAGTTTCCCGTGTAAATGCTAAATCTCCGTCATATGTGAGCGACCATAGTTTCTGAGATTAACAAGCAATGTGAGCAACAGACATTGATCGCCAACGTTGCCCCATTCCTTGGCATCATCGACATTCATACAAAACTCAAGGACGTACCTCGGCCCAGAATTCCGCGTATATGTCGTTTGCCGTCAGTTGTGTGACCGGCCACAGCTTTGTCACAGAACAGAGGTCACAGGCAGTCATCATCAAGCCAATGACGCGGTCTCTGGAACACAACAACGCAGAAGTGGTCAGCGTGGCGGGTGCACGCTCAAGACGGGGACTGGGACGGCTCCTGTTTTCAGGCGTGGGGTGCAAAGTCGGCATTAATTCCTGAAGGGGGTCAGAGAGCGTCACAGAGCGGACACAGCGGGCAGGAGAGGGCGGCTGAGCAGAGCGCAGCCCTGAGGGTCAGAGCAGGAGCCGCCCCACGCCCAGCTCCACGGTGAGCGTGCAGCGGGGGCACGCCTGCGGCCCGTGAGCTTCTGCCGAAATCAGGCGTGACGCGCGCACGGCTGCTACCGGGTGGACTTGAACCGGCTTGGCATGTTCATGGCACTGTGGAAATTGGGGGCGGGAGGAAACCTTAAGAGAAAGTCCACCCCAGTCCTTCCATTTAATTGAGGGACGTCTGGGAGTAAAGAATGCACCGGAGACCCGGCCACGCAGACGCGCGTCTCCACACCCGCTCTGTGCCCCCCGAGGCGGGAACCGTGTGCGGCAAAAGGAGACAGTCATCACTAATTTCAGTGAGAATCAATAAAGCTACCCTTTGCCTACCACTGACTCACATCCAGAGCCAGTTTCCAAACTTAGCGTTCACCCTTTAGCCGGGGTTGGTGGTTGGCTAACTGTGGTTAGGGAAAGAGCTTCTGACGGGAGATTTCATTGGAGAAACCAAGTCGTTTACAGTTCCTGTGTCTCTTTATGTCACCCTGGATTGCTTCCCCTCTCCATCTTTTATGTCCCTAGCAAGCCCCCTTTTTAGGGTGTTTTTAACCTGGTCTAACAGCTCATTTCTGGGCCCTTAACTTCACTTGTCAGGCTCTGCTATTGATAAGGTTTAAAGAATTTACGCATTATCCAATCTAAGATCGTTGTGAGAACTAAACTATGTGTGCCAAGTGTAGATGTGAATTATTCATCTGTGTTTGAAAGACACACAGCAATGGCTTTCATACACAACTGATCTCTGGTTGTTTCATTTTCAATATAAAAAACAAATCCACGCGCCACACCCAGATGCTGCGGTAGCAGACGCGCGGGCATCGTCACATCACACGCACTGTCACCTGCCCGGCCACCTGTCGGCCGAGTCTTCTGTGTGGGGACCCGAGTGAGCTGCCCCTACAAACCCGAACGCAGAGCCTCCCGGAAAGCCACGTTGCGGCTCGTCCGTGCTGGACCCCAGAGGAGGTGTGGGAAGCACCTGAGCGAGAAGAGACCCGCGTGCAGCAAGCCGAGCCCAGAGGCCGGGAAGGGAGGAGCGTTCGCATGTCTCAAGGTACACGAGGACAGCGTCCCTTAAGATGGACGTGACCAGACACGGGAACGGCCGAAGGTGAGCTCTGACATTTCAAGCAGCAGCAACTTCCACCAAACTGCCGATGCACTGAGACCCAGTCTGCTGCCGACGACCACGCCTGACGTTTCTGCGTCTTCTCAGAAGAGAGACCCTAACCTCGCCTGACGCCTCAGAGCCTACGCCTCCTTGTTCCCACTCCCATTCGTGGAACAAGCTTTTGGTCGACACTCCGTGGTCTACAGGATTCTGGCCACACAGACTGTCAATGTTCTCACGCTTGTAACTCGAATACACATTTGCACATCAATCAAACGGAGTTCCGGTTCAGTATATCCATCCTATCAACTTGGGTTAACAGGGTTTAGATTCTGAAAAATACAGCCATGTTCATTTGCTTTTAGTGTCTGAGGCCCAACGCCAAGCCCGTGTGACGAGTTTAAATTCCGATTCAAGAGTCAATTACCCGCCCTGTGTCAGCAATTTTGTCAAATAAAAACATCCAAGGTTAAGGTGACCAGATTTGAACATTGGTGAAGCGGGACACCATTGACCGGGGGGGAGGGGGTTCTTGATTAAAAATTGGGTCTATCTCCCGCCGTTCCCTAGCTTGTCGTGCATTCTTTCCAAACATCGGGACTTTTTTAAAACGCCGCGGGACGCGGGACAAATTGTTAAAAATCGGGACTGTCCCGCCGAAAGCGGGACGTCTGGTCACCTTATCAAGCTCCATATAAAGTTCACATAAGACAACCTGTGTATGTTTACATTTCTCCTTGCCCATAGAGACTTACGGCCACGTTACATCTCTGTTTTTAAACACGAACTTACTCCCCACAGCAATTCCCGGGCATCTGAACCGGTGACCGGGGCTCTTACCTGTGCGATTGGTTGTTGAGGTTCAGCGAGCCCGTCTGGTACATCTCCTCCAACTGCTTCCTGTTGCCAAAGTACAGGGCGAGGTCCGTGGCGATGATGGCTTTGCGGATGATTTCAAGCACCTGCTCGTACTCACTGGAGCTCAGGGTGGAGAAGATGTTGTGCCCTTCCAGCTACGGGGGAAATACAAACACACACCACCAATCACAAGCGCGGGCTCGGGCGGAGGACATCATCAGCGACTGAAACAACACAGCAAGTCAGCAGCGTTTGCGGTGAACAAGAGCACTGGCTGGAAAGCTACTGGAATTAAGGTCTTGGTATCCCTTCAAGCTGCGACAACAAAGCTACCACTTAAATGAGCTACTTACACGGCAGTCAACGTCACCTGCTCAGAAGAGCCCGGTGATTTAAGGATGGACCTAGCTTTGGGCAATCGGTGGAGTAATTTAAGGACCGGAAAATGCAAAATATTTAAGTAAGGGACTTTGCTTCTTCAGCTAATGATAAACTTGGGTAGTTTTTGTATCGTACTCAAAATTAATGGGCTTAAAAGTCGTCTTAAAAAGACCCTTGTCCACGTCAGCAGGCAGAGGGAACACTAAGCGACCTCTCCTTACCCTACAGGGGAATGTCCCGCAACCGCAAGCTCAAGCCTACTCAGGTGAATAGAAACTCCCACCAGGGGAAGCCGGGAGGGCTCAGTGGGTTCAGCGCTCGCTTTGCAGCCTCGGGGTGTGAGGATCGAATCCCGGCCCCGGCCCGTGCGGACCCATATGCTGAACTGGGGTGAGCTTCCCATGTGGGAGGCTCATGGCCCTGCTCCCGCCCTGCACGGCCCCCGCCCACCTGTGTGGAATGAAACCAGGTCACAACTAATGACGGACAACTATGGAGACGGCTCCGGGCCCTCCCCCTTCTCTCTGTCAAAAACAATAAAAGAAATCTTTGAAAAAAAAACCAAAGGAAAGGTGATTACTGATGTGCTCTCAGGAACGGAGGCAGCCCATGAGCACGCGGAACGTCCAGCGACCTCTGGGGTGGGCTGGACACACCGGAGCCCTCTGCGTCCCTAACACGCCTTTCCCCGGCTCCGGGCAGGCGGCCAGAACCTCCGCACGCTGCAGGGAGTCCGTCCTCTGCCTCCTGGGTCCTGAAGAACCGGGCGTGGGCAGGGGAACTCTGCTGGGTTTGGAAGGAGCCGAGCGAGGGTGCCTGACTGCCCGTCTGCGGGCCAGCCCAGCGGAGGCGGACGGAAGGGACGCAGCCGGGTGTCCAGAGCCAGGCCTGGGCCACGCAGGACGAACCTGCCCCGGGGGGCAGACCCCTTCCTGCTTCGCAGCCCGGAACACGCACACTCCCCCCCGCGGGGGCACCCCCGAGGCCAGCACGAGGGGTTCTCGTCCCGTCGGCCGTCCTGACAGTGAGGGAGAGACACAGAGCCCACCTCCTGAGGTCACGCGACACTTTCCAACCCTCTGTGAGAAGGAGCGAGCCCACCCAGGTGACAGCTGCCCTGTTACGGCGAGTTTGAGGGGAAAAGGCTTAATGACAGTGAGGAAGGAGCAGGGGGCCTCACAGCACCGTGAGACCCGTCACTGTGAGCTCAGCCACCAAGAAGATCTTAAAGGCGATATAATAATAAAATAAATATGTAAATAAATAAAATGATAAAATAGTAAAATAAAATAAAATAAAAAATATATAAAATAAATAAATACGTAAAATAAAATGATGAAATAAAATAAATAAGATGATAAAATAAAATAAAATAATAAAATAAAATTACTAAGTAAAATAAAAATAAAATAATAAAACAAAATAATAAAAACATAAAATAAAATAAATAAAATTAAGTAATTAAATAATTAAATTAATAAAATAAAATATGTAAATAAATAAAATAAACTGATAAAAGTCAAATAAATAGAATAAAGAAAATAAAATAATAGAAATATAAAATAAATAAGTAAAATAATAAAATAAAATGATGTAATAAAATAAATAAGATAAAATAAAGATGATATAAAACATAAAATAATAAAATAAAGTTACCAAGTAAAATAAACTGCATAAAATAGATAAAAAATAAAGTGATGACAATAAAAATATAAAATTAAATTAATTAGTTAACTAAAATGCGAAAATAAATAATAATTAGGTAAAATAATTAAATTAATAAAATTAAGTTAAATTAAATTGAAGTAAAATTCATAAACTAAGTAAAATAAAACAAAACACACGGGAAAGGAAAAGGAAAAGGCCTTCGAGGGGCTGAGCACCCCGCCGCGGGCCGCCGCGGGCGCTCCTCGCCCCGGGCGCTCTGGTTCAAGGCCGACAGGGCCGGCACCCCCGCGGGGCCTCACCTGCAGGATGGACACGGTCTGGGAGAAGTGGTGCTGCTCCATGGTGGACGTGGAGTACAGGGCGGCCAGCGGGTGGTCGAACTTCTGCAGGTAGCTGTTGCTGAAGCCCCTGTGGTCCAGGTCGTGGCACAGGCACGCGATCAGCAGCCCTTTGCGCTTCAACAACAAGAGGGCGCCCCGGTGGTCACACCCCAGCCGGGGACCCGGGGACCCCCACCGCCGGTCCCTCCTGCCCCACGGACGGCGGCCGCTAGCGCACACGGCGGCATCGGCGGGACGCTGGAATCCCACGGAAGCTCACGTGGTGTGTTTTTTTAACCTCTTTGTTTCTCTGCTGGCGGACTCGAGAGTCCAACGGTTTTTGCGTTTTCCTGCTCAACTGGGAGCAAGTGCGGGGGCCTCCAGGGACAGCAAGCGTTCCACAGAAGGACAGGACACGCAGCTCCCCGCAGGGAGAGGGCAGCGTTCGTCCGTCACCCAGGACTCGATTCCGTGTGAAACCTGAACGTCACCGTTGGTATAACTAATGAAGGGGACGGGGAAATCACACAGCCTGGGCGAAATGGCAAATTCAGCAACAAGGGGGAAAGGCCACCGAGACGGCTGAGGGACTGGTGGGAGGCAGGCCGGCCACCATCAAGGTCAGGGTGCACCCTAAGTGAGCAGGGTGCTGAAGAGGAAGGGGAGCCAGGGCTCTGGGAGGAGAGGGTTGGAGTCGGGGGGTTGGAGGGCAGACAGCTCTGAGCCTCACGGGACCGGGCTGGGGCCAGGGCAGGGGAGGCGGAAGAGCCATGGACCCTCCTCTCTTCCATGAGAACCAGAAAACAGTGACAGGACAAGTTCTTTGTCACGGAGCCGTCCCCGGGAGCCTGACACCACTTCTGCGGCAGAGGGGGCTCCCGTCGGGCTTTCCCAGGCAGAGAGGGGACGTGCTTGGCGGTCAGGAATCGGGGTGGCTGGGGCTGCAGTGCTCTGAGCACCCAGTGAGGCGGGTGTCTGGAGGCCGGGGGGCTGGGCGGAGGTGTGGGGGGCACCAGGCCTCCTGGGTGGTCCGAGCCTGGGATGTGGGGAGATTTCAGCAGGCTGCAGCCCTTCTGTGCACAGTCAGGCCAAGCAAGGGAGCGCCGCACCCCTGCCTCCCTGTGCGAGAGCAGGTGAGTAACTTCGCCCGTAGGTCCTAGTTCGCACCTGACGCTCTTGGTTCTCAAATCAGTAGGCTGCGTCTACATACCCAGGGCGTGAGGGCAGCAAGCAAAACCCACTTTGCTCAGAACCCTGCAGAGGGGTTAAGCCTTACTAAGCAAGGAAGACTACAGAAATGACCGTTTCCTTGAGGGAAATTCTAGGGACGTTGGAATTTCTGTGTCTGCGTTTCTCACACAGAATCGTACGATCAATGCTGGGGTAGAGCAACCCTTCACACGCGCTGCTTCTACTCATTCCCTGAAGCAAACAATGGCCGGGAGCACGTCACACACCCGGATTCCTAAGTGTGCTGCAGACCGTGTTCAGTCTGCACACGCGGCGATTCGGGCGGGGGCGCGGCCCGTCTGCGCACACCCACCTCCAGGTCGGTGAAGAGCCCGTGGTTGTTCTGGAGAATGGCGTACATGCAGTGGGCCACCGTGACCGCGTGCTTCCAGTTGTGATAGGGAACCCGCCTGTAGTTCTTCTTCACGGACATAATAAAGCGACACAGCTTCTCCAGGTCGAAGCTGTGTGGAGAAGAAACCGTCACGACAGAAGCCCGTCGGGAATGGGGACCCTCCAAGGGGACCCGGGTGTAGACGCCCGCACGTCTGTGCCGTGCACACCGGCGGCCGTGAGGACGCCCACAGTGACTGAACGCAGGCACACTGGGGGCTCAGTCGCCACGTCCCTCCCGTTCCTGCCCACTCAGAGGCGGGGCCTCCCAGAGCCGCTGTCCTGACAGAGAAGCTGGCCTGCCAGGGGCAGGATCCGCACTCAGCTCCCCAGCCCCGACCCCTCTCTCCCCCCGCGGCCTCCCCTCCTCCCACAGAGCTCAACAGACAAGGGCACATCCGCATCCTGTGAAGAGGACTTTAAACTGGTATTTTCCCAAAGCATATTCAGATTCATGAACCACACACACACACATGCACTCACACATATATGCACATATGTATGTGTGTGTGTGTATGTGTGTGTGTACACACACATACACACACACCAGTCACATTTTCTAGATGAGTCGTTATCCGTTCAAAGTGAATCCAAATTATTGTGGTACTCAACTCATTAAGCGGCAAATGACTATATCTGACATGGTACATCAAAGAAATGACATATATTTTTATTATACAATATAGTTACCACGTATTTATATTTAAGTCCCTACCAATTCTCTCAACGGATTTAAGGCAGCTGACAAAACCAAAGCTCATCCATCTAAAACCAGGCTCTG
>PVKE010022318.1:0-25666 GCA_004027555.1 Craseonycteris thonglongyai | reverse complement strand
CTAAAATACAAGTAAAAGATTTTCAGATGAATGGGTATAAGAAAGAATATTCCAGGACAAAATATAATACATATAATTACCCTCAAACGAGGGAGAAAGATCATGAAATTACAGACTACAAAATAATTTAAGTACTTGGAGTAAAAATCCTGAAGGGTGGGAAGTTAGATGGTAGTGGAGTGACAAGATTTGAAGCTAGAGAGATTAAAATCTAAGTCATGTAATTCACGTATAATAGCCTATGGGTAAATGCACTATAGTTTAAGGCCGATAACAACTCAAAGACGTGGAAAGTAATGAAGGATGGAAGAGATACAGGATCACGTTCGCACATTGAGAGATTTTTTTATTGCAATGTAATAAATGTGTGGGGAAGGCATCTGGGAAAGGCAGTGAGGTAATATCAGCGTCCCATGTGAACAATAAACCAGGAGCTTCAGTAGTTTCTATGAACCATAAAATAAGCCAAAGAGGCAATCTGCTATGTATATTAAAGAAAGAAAAAGAAGTAATTTAAAGTTATGTTTTCGATGAGCACCATATTCAACAATTTACTGAAAATACTAATATTCTAAAGCACAAATATGGGTTATTAAGTGATTATGACTAGTTTAGAGCGGATCATGTTGTTAGTAGATACGCTGCCCTGGTACTAAGCACCCTTTAAACTATGAGCCATTGAAATTCTGTTTTGCTTATTCTGCTGACATTTAAACTGATAAAATTTTCATCTGAACAGTATTTACGACTTTTAAGTCTGTATGGGATACATCTGCCCTAAGTTGGCCAGAGGCAAAAATGTATTTCTGTTGATAGAGTGAGCATGACGCTGTCCTCTGGGATTCCCTATCCATGGCTTATTCAATCAGTCCTTTCAGGTTGTTCAAAGTACATACTCCCCTCTTCTTTTTTTTTTTTTTTTTGAACACTGTTCAGTGTTCATATATTTGTTTGTTTGTTATTACTTTTGATTGTAAATGAAGGTGATAGAGTAGTCTTTTCAAAAAGGAATTGATGGAATAGAAACAGGCCCAGTTCTTTCAGTGACAAAAGCATTACAGAAAAACAATTCATGAGCTTTGTATTAGGCAATAAAAATGTGTAAGTGTGTGTGTGTGTTCTATGAATTTTTAAAAAATATATGAACGGTTGATTCATTAAAATCATGATTTTACTTTAAAACATTAGCTGTTTGTGAACATTTTTGTCAAATGAGTATATTTTTGTGTTTTGTAATAAAGGCAAGATTTCCAAAGAGATGGCTGAATTCACAGTAAATATATTGAGTTACTATTTCTGAATGGTGTTTGCCTATATTTTTATAAAGCATCAGCTATCTCTATCATTTGTACTGCCATTCTTGTTTCAGAAATCTTAGAATACAACTTAAAAAATACTGTTAAAAGCCTTTTTTAACTTTTTACAATGATTTGATCATTAAAGCACTTTTTCTTTTATTGGACCTTTTTATAAGACAGTTTGTAAGTTTTTATTTACATAGTTTATAATTTAATGTTGTATATTTTAAACAATACTTCTATTGTTTATTCTATTTTCATTCTCAAAGAGATGATTTCACTTTTCTATTTAGCATTTGTTGGAAATAGCAGGAATAAATTATTTCAAGAAGCTAAATATGTCATATATGTATTTTTTCATGAGTACCTCCTTAAGCAATTTAATGTATAGATTTTGAAAACATATGAAGCATATTAATAACATACACGATGTTTATAAAAACAAATATATTAAACTTTTAACATTTTAGTGCTTTATCATTTGTTTTTAAAAAGTAGGTAAATAATTATTTGAAAGCCACTGTCTTCTATATGAAATTTTATTAATTTTTCAAGTGAATGTTTTCCAGACGCTTAACTTTAGAAATGATTAATTTTAAAATGTATCTAAAGAACCTAAGAGAAGACACAGCTCTGAGAGACGTTCCTTGAGTATGTTGTCAGCTCAGAATGCTTGTCAGATTCTAAAAGAATGTTTTTAATCCCTTAGAAGATACCATTGCATTAGTGACTGATTATAAACTATGTATATACATTTTTTGAATGTATGTGTACACATTTATTTAAAAAAATAAATAGTTGTAATACCAGATTATTTCTGTGCCATCTCTGAGGTTTTTCTTTAGAACTTTTGAATTTTTGAATTTTTACATATTACAGGATTACCCGTATTTTCCGGCGTATAAGACGACCGGGCATATAAGACAACCACCTAATTTTACAGTTAAAACATAGGTTTAGGCCTATATTCGCTGTATAAGACTACCCCCCACTTCCGAGGCTGTAGTCTTATACAGTGAATATAGGCCTAAACCTATGTTTTAACTTTAAAATTAGGGGGTCGTCTTATACTCCCGGTCGTCTTATAGGCCGGAAAATACGGTAACATATCATTAACTGAAGATTTTTTTAATTTTCCTTCTTAGATTTGCTATTTACTCTAACTTTCTTTTTCTGTGACTAGCTTAAGCATTATTATCATCCACTTGGAATATGTTTCCACACTATAGATTTCATCAAAGTCTTTATTTAAGAGCATACTTAGACATCAACATTTTAGAGTTTTGGTTTTGCTTTGCTTTACCTTTCCTGAGCCCTCCGCTTTGTTTACTATTCCTCCATTAACCTACCGTATTTTTCCATGTATAAAAGAACCCCTAATATTCTAAATCTACATTAAGAAATAAGTATACAGGTTACCTCTATTTCTAAGGTAACCCCCCAAAATTTTTGGTCTAACAATTTCAGACAAAAGTAATGTCTTATACATGGGAAAATATGGTATATTTTACCTCAGTAGCAGGTTCCTACACATCATTTGGTATTTGGTACTGATTTTCTCCATGTGAACAACCACACATTATGTTCTTTGAAATTAAACTGAATATGTGCTGCAATTATCACCAAGTGACATAGAAATTTATGTATAAATACACACAAAGAGCATTGAATGTATAAACTTAAATACCATCTTGTGTCATTTATTATATAGATTTTGAGTTACCATAATTCTGTGACCATGTTTTGTTTACTTGTAAATCATCATTCATTTATGAGACTGAAGTAACTCTGGCTTAGATAGCAAACTAGATCTTGAATTCAAAATTAAGAGTTTGAGCAAAATGTTACACTTAATGCTGTTAAAAATATAATAATGTTTTGTTTTGAGTTACATTGTGAGATCTTGAAAATGAAATTATATAAAAAAAATCATTTAGATTGCCCTTTCTGCCCCATAGGAAGGTGAACTCCCCCCCCCCCATTCTTGTAAGCACACAATCAATGTGATTTATAGTAACAATAAGCTACATTTGTGGTGTAAACTCAGACTTCTGTGAAGTTGAGATTAGCCTATTTTACAGCTGTATTTCTTAGACTGTCTTTGGAAAGGGTCAGAGATACTTTCCCTGAGTTAAGGCCATTTTAGTAGACTATTGAGGAGCAGGATTTAAACTCTGCTGGGTCCAATTTCAGAATTGTATTTCTCCATATCCTAGCCTTTCTAAAAAGGGTAAATAAAGCCAGAAGACATAACTAGTAAAAAATAACATTATTATAGATTTATATATATATATCAATAGATTTTGGTAAACTTGTATTATATTTTTCATACTACTCTAACAGATGGTGCTGCCTTCATAAAATGCTAGAAATTAATAGTTTCAATTAACATTCATTTATCTGAATTAAAGAAGTAGAGTATTTTTATACCAGGGTTTATTTAAGTTTTATATAAAAAACAAAGATGGAATAATCTTCATATATATATATATATATATATATATATATATATTCACACACACACACACACATATATACACACACATATATATGTATATATATCTATATGTATATATATGTATATACATATATATACATATATATGTATATATAGATATATATGTGTATATATATATAGATAGATAGTTAGATAGATAGAGCATGCATATTTATGCATCTATATCTATATTCTGCCCCAGGTTTATCTGTTATCTATATCTATATTCTATACATTATATAATACTACCCATTGTATCACTTTAAAACAAAAAGTAGCTTTACCGCCTGGCTAATTCGAGAATGCTCTGGTATACAGTATCATTCCCTTGGCTGAGAAGTGTACCAGGACTTATAAGAAGAAGGTCCTTCACTTGCTCTAACAAGCATATTCCCTGTCTCCCAAGAACATTCTATTAGAGACCCTTGAATGCGTATCTGGCTTGAAAGGATGGCCTATCTACAGTGCTGTTTCCTCCTTTTATTTTCAGTATTTGGGATTCAGCTCAGGTCTAGACCAAAAAAGCCATTCTCTCTGACAAGTGCTGCAGCTGGTTGCCTCCAGTGCCCTTCCATTCATCGCAAGGAAAGGAATGGCCGTCTCATACACGATTAGTTTAAAAGGAAAATTGATACTGCTTCCTCATTCTCATGAAGTCTTGTGCTCTCCTGGCCAATCTCCAAGGAGGAAAGGCTCAAGAGGAAAAACTTGGCTGCCAGTGAGAAAGGTACTCGGAGATGCAAACCAGGTTATTTGAACTTTTGACAATGAATACATCGCTACAAGTTGGAGGTAGCGTGGCTTCCATCCAACTATCTGGTTTAAATGAAAAACATAAATACCGGTATTGGAAAATAATAAACCAAAGGGTTGCTTTCTCTAGTCATATGGTCTTATTACCTAGCTATGAACTGACTTATGTTATCAAATATTAAAAGGTCTTAAATACGTGTATAAGAAACGAAGTCTTCCTTGTTATACTGATGTTACAAACTACTGGTGAATTTTATCAAACTATTATTAACGTGAATTATTTGGATTTTTCTCAATAGTATGTTTTTCTTTTACCCTTTTTACACAGCATATTTGAAAATTATAATCAAAATTCAGTTAACGGACTGTAGAAATTCTTCCACTTTCTTAGACATATATATTGTTTCATTATATATTTCATTAACTATTCTAAGCAAAAGTGCCTACTATCCAACAGAATCAAAATATACATAAAATTCTTTCACTACTGGGAAAATTAATTGGTATGCATACATTTTTCCTACTTTGTGCCCTTTTTGTCTTTCTACAAGTAATGTCAATTACATGCCAGATGTTTACAACATTAATGAGAAAAATAAACAAAGAAAAGATCATTCCATCTCTCATGGG
This sequence comes from Craseonycteris thonglongyai, assembly GCA_004027555.1. NCBI lineage: Eukaryota > Metazoa > Chordata > Mammalia > Chiroptera > Craseonycteridae > Craseonycteris > Craseonycteris thonglongyai. Next base: position 20,488 of record PVKE010022318.1, on the reverse strand, counting down.
GACTGAGTCAAATAGTGGGAGACCAATGTTAATTTAACCCAGGGAAACAACTAAATGAACAAATATAAAGTTTTCTTTAGTCATAATACATCTCTTTCCCCACTAACACAACACCCCTACCAAGCACAGAATCTCATAAATATAACTTAAAGATATTTGATTCCAATCACTTTGGGAATGTTCATACAAATGATGATGCCATTACTATCCTGGATGAAGGAAAGTACACATGGTATACTATGCTCCACAGTTTTATCATCACAACTAAGCAGAAAATACAGAGTTCTATGATACAAAAAAAAAAAAAAAAGAATCAGGATTGTTTAGTTAAGGATGAAGATAAATGAATTTTACATGATATGATCAATCAGTGTTAGTCAATTAAATACTGAATATTTTATACAAATAATCTAAACATTAAACATCACCTTCAGAATTCTAAATATAAACTGAAGTGCTTTTAAATTAAAAATACCAAAGTACAGAAAGAATACCCTCTGGACATCAATATCTATTCAGGTGAGCTGTAATATTATATACATATATTATTATGATTATTTATTAAGCCCTAGGGATAGAAATAAAATACAATCCCTACCTTAGAAATTATGTTCTAGGCATTGTGCTGTTTTCCACGAGTTAATGATGTTATTGTTGTTATTATTCAGATTTATTTGATATAGAAAATGAAACCCACAGATTTTTTGTAACTTTTACAGGGTAAAATAAATACTAGGGAATTCAGCAAACCAATATATCTCATTCTGTTTGACTTTATGCGCAAGCATTTATTTACTATAGCATAAGGACTTTCTGATAACTCATTACGCAACATCCTGTTTGTATCTAAATTACAGTCTTAGGAAATAAATCATAACATAACATATAACATATTTTATACTTCTGGGTTACTAAAATATTTTCAAATATTCTCACAAAATAATAAAATATATTGTATATTGCTAAAACGTGAAAATATTTGTTTCCACCATTAGTTGTATAGCATGGTATCAATGATGAATTCAAAGGGCCATATTTTGGATTAACCATGCCAATATTTTGCTCCCGTGCTTAGTTATGCAAATACATAGCCTAGGTAAAGATAAAACTTCATACATATATCATATACTCTTCTTCCACTTATTTCTTTAGACTAATAGTTTCAACTATACAACAAAAATTTCAATATTGATTCTTTGGACCACACATTTATTTTTCTTTTAAGTCCTAATTGAAATTCAAAAACCCAGACTTCAAAATTAAATTCAATCTTTTTTTTTTAATACAACATTGAGAAAACATAGCAAATGATATTCATTTTTTTTGTCCAAAATTATTTTAACAGAGAAATAATTGCTGTTGACTTTTTATTTAGTGAGGTCTTTTCTTCACTATAATCTTGTCATAGTTTTGAACAAATGTAAAACACACATAATTACCTTTTAAAGTAAAAAACAAATTTAATCTTTCATTCTCAAAGCAACTTTGCAAAGAGTGAATAGTGCTAGGTAATATAGAATACTTAAAAAAAACCATTATTTGAATTTTAAAATATGAAGACCAACTGTAGTAACAAAATTAGATGTCATACTGTGCTAAATATGCAAGGCAAAATTCTCTGTGCAGACGGTGAAAATCAAATCCATTCTCAACTTTACAAACCATGTCAATGTGATGAAAAATATCAGTTCAACAAACATCTATTTTCCATATTCATGCATCTTAAGACCAAGTCAATTAAATGTAAATAACTTGTAGCTAATTGCAAAGAAATGTTTTTACTTTTAAAACATAATAAGCAATAGATGTAACTTCATTCAATAATTCTTTGGTATACCCATTGTTATAGTCACTATTAAGATGAATGTGACATTAAGGGATTTATTAGTTGATATTTTAAAAGTAAGGTCATTGATTGAAATTGAAAGAAAATAATTAGTGCAATTGTTTGTGGTCTAAGTTGTTTTAACTCCCATATGTGAAATTATTTATTTGGCTTGAGAAATTTTATCTTGAATGGGTGTTAGATTTTGTCAATGCTTTTCTGCATTAATTAATATGATGATATTTTTATTATGTTGCATGTTGATATGACAGCTTACATTGATTAGTTTTTGAATGTTGAACTAGCATCCTCTACCTAGACTAAATCCCACTTCATGTTGTACAACTCTTTTTTAGAAATTGATGGTCTTTACTTCATAATATTGGATGGAGATTTTTTTCAACAATGTTCATAAGTGATGTTGGTCTGTAATCTGCTTTTCTTGTAGCGTCTTTGGTTTTGTTATTAGGATAATGCTGGACCCACAAAATGAGTTAGGAAGTATTCTTGTGTTCCTGTTTTCTGGAAAATATTGTGGAGAACTGAGTATCTCTGGTGTTTGTTATAACTTATGTCAGGTTTTCAACCACTAACTAACATGTACTAACTCTTCTTTCTTTTGGTTTGAACTTGCTCAGGAGTAAAGGTCAGCAAGATCATAACCTCGAATAGTTTTTAGTCTTGTCACTATAGTGGGTTTATTTTAATTCTCTCCAGAATTTATCAAATTATACAGTTGCAATCTTTAGTTTATTGCATTGTGATTCTAAAGAACGTTTTTGCCTTCATTGTTATTTTAATGACATGTTTGTGGAGGAAAAATAATTTGTTCGTGTTCCCCCATTATAACTAGAAATTATTGGTTCCTAAACTTTTGAATGCCTCTTCAAGAATGCAGTGAGCAGTATTAATAAAGATAATGAAAAGTTGGTAACATCCAAATATCTAATAATAAAAACCATATTAAGTATTCTTTATTGCACATAATTTTGAATTATGTTGTCACTAATGATGTTTTTATGAAAAGCTTATTTTAAAAGTTCAAAATTGCTAGTTATAGTGTGAAGTACAAAAGATTCAGAATGCACAAGATTAACTTAACTATTTTAAGACCTTTAAAAAGCATAAAAATTGAAAATAAAGGTGCTATATTTTCTTCAATTTTTTGATTTTTAAAAATTATAAAACTGACATTTTACTCATATAATTAGGAAATACAAAATAAACTTTTTAATTAACATGCGTGCAGTGAGTAACTTCTACTTAGTCCGTTAACCTTATCTATTAAAGCTGATTAAAGCAACATGAATATTTTCAGGAAGTTATCCAGCAGTATCCAGGCTGTATATGAACATATGGCATAAACTAAATTGTAAAGCTAGAATCATTTTTCTTCATTTTCAAATGTACGATTTTCACAGAGACTTCAGCCTATTCCTATTTGCAGAGAGCACCCTGACAAGATCACATATATGAACTTGCTGACAGATTGATTTTTTTTTTAAGCTATGAAAGTATCAAACAACCTTCTCGTCCATAAAAATGAAGCACTGCCGCATTTGTATCACGAGGCTTGGAGTTTCTTCAACACATATCTTCCCTAAGTATGTTCAAACACTGACCTGCCTCTAAGACAGTCATACAGTGTTCACAGGTCACATCATGCAAATTCCAGAGGATGTATTATATGTTAGGAGCCCCAGGCTTCTCATACTTGTTCTTTACAGCCTTGAGAAAACAACACGGTAAGTAATAAGATATTCACTTTTCCATAGACTCTTAGCATAACTTGGGTCAGGATTCAACAATCGTTCTATATAAGTGGCCAGATATATATTTTAGGCTTTGCAGGCAACATACATCTTTGTTGCAACCACTGTGCCATTATAGTGAGAAATAAGCTATGGAAAACATGTAAACAAATGGGCATGGTTGTTTCAATAAAATTCATTTACCAGTCAGCTGACTAGTGAGCCATACTGTGCTGTCACCTAAACGACATTATAAGATCGATGTGTACCTTGGACACGAGGAGTTAGTTGCACAGCGAGTATTTATAAGATATAGAAGTAATTATTATAGTTTTTTTTAGTTTGTATTATCAAAGTTTTGCTAGTTTATATATAACTCACTTGAATAATGAATCATAAAAGTGGTTCTTTTTGAATCATTCTCTAATATTAGGATCAGGAGAATTCTAGTTTCATTTCTAATATTTAATAGTGCTAATTGACTAATCTAACAGTAAGTGAATAAAACATCCATTCTTCAGGTGGAGAATTACCATCCTCGATATGTACATACAATTGAGTACATGGCCTAACTACAGTTATGAGCTTTCCTGCTCTGACTTAAGATATGTATTCCCCCAAATTTCTTATTATATACAATTACACTAAAAAACATGGCTGTGAATATGGTAATCATACTAGTATAATTTGTCAACTAAACCAGGGCACTTTTAAGAATAACTGAAGACTTTTTCATAATTTTGTCAGCAACAAATAAAATGAAGCACAACAAAACAAAAAAACAAAACAAACAAACACAAAAGAACAAAAAACGTAACAGGACTGTCAGGGGCCATCCAGGATTTCAGATTATCCTATTTTTGGGAAAACAAGTTGGAGGAAAGACAACTTGGAACCCACACAAGTCTGTTCCAAAGCTGAAAGTTAAGCAGTAATTGGTCCTTCGGGGAGATAATTTGGAGCACTTAGGTAGCTCAGCCTGGTTAGAGGCTGCCCCTGAGATACTAAATAGGCATCATAGCAATGCTGTAGAAGTTCTGACAGCAGCTTCCTTGGAGTGGAGGCTGCGAGGCTACTGTGGAGGCAAAGGTAAGGTGGAGCCGGGCATTAGAGGAGCTGCCACTCAGGCCAACCCTGCTGGCTGCTACCCTGTCAGCCTCCCAGAACTGCTGGAGGTTGAGAGCATGCCTGTCTGTGGGAGACACCCAAGGGCCAGGTGCTCATTTTCCATTTAGTTGAAATATTGGCCCAAAAGGTCTGGCTTCAGTAGAGCACAATTGCCTTTTCCTGTGGAAAATGTTCAACTGCTTAAGAAAGAATGTACTTCCACATTTTCCTGGTATTTCCCTATTTATCAATCATGTACAAAAACTGTTGTTACAAGAAAGGGCTGTTTTTCCTGCAACTCCCCATAAATCAATACAACAAATTAAATTTTTTTTTTTGAGATGAGATTCACATGCAATTGTAAAAAAATAACACAGACAGAACTCCCTTGTATACTCTGCTCTGTTTTCTATGGTGGTAACATTTTTCAAACTATAGCATAATTCACCAAAACCAGGGTATCAACATTGATACAATCCACTGATCTATTTTAGCTTTGCCTAGTTGTACATGTATTCATTTGTATGTGGGCATGAGGATCTATAAAAATGTATCAAATGGGTAATTTCAGTATCTAACCCCACCAGTCAAGATTCTGGACTGGTTGAATTACACGAGAATCAATCCTGTTACCCTGATAACCACCCCTAACTTCCTCTTCTACCACCTTGTCTTTATCACCTGCCAATCACTAATCCATCCACCACTTCCAAAATTTTCCCATTCCAAAAATACTATATAACCATAGTGTGTAAGCTTTGGGGGTGGACTTCTTTTTTTTTTTTTTTTTTTTCTTTTGCTCAGCATAATTTTTTTGAAATTTATTCATATGTTTGCATGTATTAATAATTTGTTCCTTTTATTGCTGATTTGTATTCTCTCTCAGCACTGCGGTTTAGCTGCATCCCAGAATGTTTATGTTGAGTTACCATTTTCAGTCAGTTCTATGTTGTTTTTTTAATTTTCTTTCAGAGTTCTTCATTGACCTATAATAGGTTGTATAAAAATCCCTTCTACGTGTTTAGAGATTTTCTTATTGTCTTCTGTAATTGAGTCTTAGTTTTACTCCATTACAGTTAAAGAAAACACTCTATAGTGTTCCAATTCTTTTATTTATTTATTTATTTTTAAAATATGTTTTTGTTTTGTTTATTTTATTTATTTATTTTTGACAGAGTGAGAGAGAGAGAACTGAACTGGGGAAGCTCCCAGTTCAGCATATGGTTCCGCACGGGCCGGGGCCGGGATTCGATCCCTGGTCCCCGGCGCTGCAAAGTGAGCGCCTAACCCACTGAGCCGTCCCGGCTTCCCCTTCCAATTCTTTTAGATGTACTTAAGTTTACTTTATGGCGCTGGCTATGGTCCCTTTTGGTGACTATTCTATTGGCGTTTGAAAATGAAAACTTTTATTCTGTATTTTAAGTGAATACAAATGTTATTCAATTTGGGGGACAAAGTATCATATACTCAATTAGGTCATATTTGTTGATTTTTTTATTGGCATTTGAAAAACAAAATGTTTCTTCTGTTTTTTAATTGAATACAAATGTTACTCAGTTTTGGGGGTGAAGTGTTATATTCTCATATATCAATTATAATAGATCGTATTGATTGATTCTTTTATTCATATCTTGTATGTCCTTGCTGAATTTCTTTATAGTAGTTCTATCAGTTACTAAAAGGGAAATATCAAAATACCGAAGAGTAATTGTGGAATTGTTTAGATCTCCTTTTTCCTTTTAAATTTATTACATTTTGTTTCATGTATTTTGGGGCTGTATTATTTATTAATTTTTCCTGGTAAATTGAATGTATATTATGTAATGTTACCATTTATCTCTAGTCATTTTCTTTGTTTTGAAATCTGTTTTCTCATGAGTTAATTTTTTTAAGTCTAATGTTTGAAATTTTAATTAAAATTTTCCTAAACTCCAATTTCCCTTTTTACTGGTTTATTTTCAATATATGTACTTCCCTAACATTCCTCCTGATCTCCAAATTAGCTGCAGATATAAAATTTACTTTTTCCATCAAATTTTACTTCCAATTTATAATCCTACAGTGCCAATTGGCTTACTATATGTCTTCTAATTTTATTACATTTGAACTCAGAGAGGATCAAAAGAACAATAGATGTCAAGTAGTTTATTTCTAAGATTCTTCATAACCCCGCCGACTTTTCTAGAACTGTTCAAGAATAACAGGGGTCTGCTAACATTTTTAAGATCAAATTTTGAACTAGTTTCCCAAATACACTGAATAAATTCCTAATAGATATGAAGAACTATCACAGATAAAACTGAAAAGTACCTTTCCATTTAGTCCTGGTTTAAATCACTTAGATAAAGAAAAGAACTATGCTACTTCATTATATTAAAATATGGTACATATTCTATAATTTGTTTTAAAATGCATAAAATGAAGCCAAACCATGTTTGAATTACCGTACCTAAAATTTTTGATTGCCTAACATCTAATTTATTCCACCATCACATATACTCCCATGGTTTTTTATCCTTAAAGTCCATATCCCATAAAATGTAAACACTTATTATATTAAGACAATTTTGTCTATTAAACTTTCTAAATTACCAGCATATTCTTTGATTACTTAGTATTTTTCTAAAAAAAAACCCAAAACAATTAGCACTTAATACATTTCTCATATTGAGTAATCTGTTTTATCATCGCTATTTTTCCTTTAGAAAAGCTCTTAATTTAATACTAGAAAAGCTTTTATGCTGTTAACCAGTATAAAAGCATTTATAAGGATAAATGTGTTTGTTATGAAATCAGTACTTATGTTTTTGTATGATCGCATTTTCAAGTTTATTAAAAGCACTTGAAAATTGTAAATAACACAAGTTTTGAATCTTTTTATGTGATATATGGTGGTGGTTGAAGTATTTCAAAGGAATGTTTAGATCTTAATTTTCAAAGAGGAGATAATAGCTATACCGAGAAAATAAATGTAGGTCTTAGTGAAAGGTAAAATAAGAAAAAATTCATAATTAACATATTGGTTTGCAGTGTATCTAATAGTGACTTACGTATTGATGCAGCAGCATTTGCTTATATTTACAGTATCAAGGTACTAAATCATCATAAAATAGGGTTTGACTTCTGGATATAATATACCTCCTTCGCAAAATAATGTTCTGAATTTCAGATGAGAATTTTGCATTATAAATGTATTGTACAGAACATTCTGCCAAAGATTATAATAAATCCTTCTTCAAATTTCACTCTGATGTATTGTATATAATAATGATGAATGGAACCACACAAATACAAAATAAAAATGAAATATTCATCTTATATGGTACTTTTGTAAATCTCTTAACATCTAAGTACATAGGTTTCCCATATTCAATAAAGCACTTTTTTATATATAATTACTGCCATTACAACTGCACTTTAAAATATTTTTTAAAAATTCACTTTCCTTTAAACATGTGAGAAAAATAACTTTAGAACAAGGTAAATGTATTCTTTGTATTATTGAAGTCATATTTCATAAACGATATCTTTGTCATTTGCCAAAATCTTGAAAACTGCTAAAAGCATAAAATAGAATTGTATGAAAAAGATATCCTCATGGACTTAAAACTTATGGGAATATTTCTCTTATACAAGTTTCAAAGCTTGAAATTTAAATTCTAATTATGTATGCCAAAAGCATAATTATATACAAAAATATTTGAAAGGTATACATATGTAAATCTATTTTATAATATATTTTAATCCCATCAATAAATATCAATTTATTTTGAATATTAAAGCATAAAATTACATGATACTTCATGTTTTAATAGTTTTCCCTTTCTGAAAAAATGTCCTACTTTGTTAATTACTCATAAGTAATAAAGAGAATCATCCAGTGTAAATTCCAAATTTGAAATATATTCGCTAAAATATGACAAACCTACATAACAAGACATGTAGAGTATGAAGGAAAACTAAACCATTGTAACTTTCAACAAGTAACAATTTAAAAAATATATGGAAAATTATCCAGAGAGATAAATTTTGTCTATAAGTGATACATTTTATAAGCAACGTGATAAAAAGATGTAATTTTACAGCTAATTATTTTCTAAATGACATAATGTTCAAAATCCATTATTTTTTATTTATTTATTTTTTTTTAATATATATTTTTTTATTTTTTTATTTTGACAGAGGAGAGAGAGAGAGAGAGAGAGAGATACAGAGACAGGGAGAGAACTGAACTAGGGGAGCTCCCAGTTCAGCATATGGTTCTGCACAGGCCGGGGCCGGGATTCGATCCTTGGTCCCCGGTGCTGCAAGGTGAGCGCTTAACCCACTGAGCCATCCCGGCTCCCCCCCATTATTTTTAAACAATTTTCATGTGAAAGTTTTTTCTGTTCTGTAATTTTAAGGAAGCTACTATAGATGTCTCCTTTTTAAAACAATGAGTTATGTACAACTTAAGTATTATACAATAATGGACAAAATGTGGTTCTTTCCTTTTTTCCAGTCTTTTGTAATAGAAGTGATAGATACATTTTTACTAGCAATGTATAAGAAATTTGAGGTCTCTCATTAATTTTATACCACACTTTTCTTTTTTTAATTCAGGAATTTGAAACAAAGACACAAAAAGTAAAACAAAATATAAGAAGACTAAAATTTCCTCTGGTAAAATAAAACATTTTTAAATATTAAAAATAACTGATAATATGTTAAACTGTTTAAATACATTTAAATATGAATAACTAAAATTTATTAAATTCTTATCATGTTTCCAGGACTGATATACTACCTTAGATGAAGTATCTCTGAGGATTCACAGCCCAATCAATTTGTCAGTAACCAACATTCAATTGAAAGCTCACTGAGGCATGTTAAATAAATTTAAGAGTTCATTTCAGCAAAGTTTTATTTGAATCAGGCAGCATCCAATCTAGAAAACAGAAAGGAACTTGGAAGGAACTGTAGAAAAATGGAAGACTTTTATAGGCAGAAGGGAGCAGGAACAAGAAAAAAGGACTAGGCAAAAATGCATATTTATATATTATTTAATTCCAAAGCCCCTGTTTCTTAACTACACAAGATATTGCCTCTCCTCACATTTTATCTATGTTGGTTTATCATTCCTGTGAATTTCTATGCTACAAACTAACATACTCATCTCAATTTGACAAAAACAAACAGAAAAACCACCAAAATAGATAGAAAGATCTCCCTGCTTTTAACATCATATCCATTCACTTCATCCTCTTTACTAACATCAAAGCGTTCTTTTAAAATGTAAATTTAAACATGTTCTTACTTTTTTTACATCCTCTTAGTGGCACTTTGTCCTGTCCTCACCTTTTGTTACTCCCCAGCTTGCATTTTCTAACATCACACTACTAAAATGTTTGAAAGGCCTGGAAATCTCTGTCCATCTCCCTTAAACTTTCCTTGCATCCTCATCTTCACCACTCCATGGGCGAAGGTAAATCTGTGCGCATGCTCGCTGCGTTCTTGTTTTCTTGGTACCACAGCTCTGCCTTTACTGTTCTCTTTTTCTTGGATGTCTAGCTCTTCTTCCACGTGGCCATCTCTCTAGGATGTCTGGCTTGATACACTAACTATAGGTTGTCTCGCTTGATACACTAAATATAGGTTGTATGCCTGTCCTTTCCTTCAAGATTTGTATTTATCATTTTGTGTAGTATGAAAACAATATGCCTTGGTGTAGGTTTGGGGCATTTATCATGCTGAACGTTCTGGACCTGTGACTTGCTGTCTAACATTAACTTGGGTGAAATTCTATCATTATTACTTCAAATATTTATCCTGTTCCCTCTTTTTTTGCTTCTCCTCTGGCACTTCCATTATCTATATGTCACACCTTTTGCAGTTGTCTCATTGTTCTTGGATATTTTGTTACAGTTTTGTTTGTTTGTTTTTATCTTTTTTCTTGTTAATTTTCAGTTGTAGGAGTTTTTATTGACATCTCCTCACCCTCCAAGATTCTTTCCTGGACATGTCACTCTACTAATGAGCTATCAAAGGCCTTCAAATTTTGTTACAGTGTTGTTGTTTTTTACCCCTATTACTTATTTTTTATTGTTTCTTAATTTTTATCTCTCTGCTTATATTACTCATCTGTTCTTGCACATTGTCTAGTTTTCCCACTAGAAAACTTAGCATATTTATTATAACTATTTTAAAATGCTGGTCTGATGATTCCAACGTATTGCCACTTCTGACTTTTGTTTTCACACTTGCTCTGTTTCATTAACCTGAGCTTTTTATCTTTTAGTACTCTTTGTAATTTTGTTGTTGTTGTTGAAAGCCAGACATGATGTACCACGTAAAAGGCTCCTGATGTTGATCCTTGGGAAGGTTTTCTGTCTTCCAATTTGAGGGACAGCGATTTGTCCTGTAACCTCAATTCTTGGACAGAGTTAAGAAGAATTGTTGATTTTCCATTTGGTCAGCTTTTTACTTATTTTTAGGACAGAGTGATAACTTTGGAATTTTTGATGGACCAGAAACTGGAAGTGACCTCTTTTTCAGTGCCTAGCTTTTCTATCTCAATAAATGTGTATATAAGTGAATGTGATCTTAAGGGAAGCTGTATGTTACTCTAATAATTGTCCATATCAATTTTTAATACAATTGTGTTTATTGTTTTATGTTTTTGTTTTTGTTTTTATTTATTAATTTTTTGACACAGAGAGAGATACAGAGACAGAGACAAAGAGAGGACTGAACTGGGGGCACTCCCCAGTTCAGCATATGGTTCCACACGGGCCGGGGCCAGGATTCAATCCTCGGTCCCCAGTGCTTCAAAGTGAGCGCTTAACCCACTGAGCCATTCCAGCTTCCCCCATTTATTGTTTTTGAGAGTGGTTATATCTTTATATGTCATTTCAACACTAGACATCAACTCAGTGCTTGGTAATAATAAAGGGCTTGGGAACTGGATTTAAAAATAAGTGATATTTATACTAAAATTATTTATTTTGACAAAGGTTTCCTAAGTTTAGTTTAGGTTTAAGTATTGTTAATTTATTTTATATTTTGTATATGAATAGCTCCTATTCTGGTAAAACAGGTCAATTTATACTAGATTTAAGCAATCCCCAAATCTCAGTAACTTTAAATAGTGAAGGATCAGGTCTTAGTCACATTTATGAATAGTTGTCTGAGGGATCCAATACACTTCATTTCCATTGAAATTCACAAGGTGACACAATCAGACATCTGGAGTATTACTAGTGAATGAAGCTTTTGCCTAGAATTGGTACACATGACAACTACTCACTTTATTTGGCTAAATAGGTCACATGACCATATCTAATTGTAAAAGAAGTGAGGATGTATCAATCTACCATGTGCTGGGAAGAAAAAATACATCTTTCACTTTTCCCAGTTTTTTAAATTTATGTATTAGTATATATCTTCTACGCTAGCTCTACATAATAACTTACCCATAAGTTTTGCTGTTAAATGTGAACACTGAGAACAGTTTTTTTAGAACATTTCCTGTACCAGGAACCAGCCTGGCTGAACAAAGTCCCCGAGTTACAGAGGTGGGAATTGAACACAGACCCAATGGCCTGCCCACTGTTCTCAATAGGAGCAGCCCGAATAGCTTTATTGCTTGCCTTATATAGCAAAAGTTTACATCGTTACAAGGAACAGGGAGGGAAAAACTAAGATATTTTAAAGTACAAGACAGGTTACTCATTAACTAAGAAATATAGCGTAAGCAGATGATTATCAGGAACAAGCAGACCCCTTCCCATAGATTCTTGTTTACCCCCACATTCTGGGTCATAACTCAATTGGTGCCAGCTGTCTGGCCTTCATGCAAAGCTGCACGTATATCTTTTGCCTTTAGCTATTACAGGGGAGGGGTGAAGGGGAGGCCGAGGCCCTGCCATCAAGGCCCCCTAAAACCTCTCCGTTCAGGCACAGACCGGCTCCCAACAATTTCCTATCTAAAATTTTACTTTTAAATGCTCCTGCTTATTGTATGATAGTAGGGAATATTGAAAACAAAAAAAAACAAAAAAAAAATCTTAATTACTATTTGAGAATGCACTGCATTTTTCACTTTTATATCTTACAGGAATGGTGTCATAGGGTTCTTGACTTCTTTTTTTTTAATTTTATAAAAGTGAATGCAAAATAGTTACAAAATAAACAAAGAAAGAAAAACTCATAGACATAGACAACAGTTTGGTGGTTACCAGAGGGGGAGGGGGATGAGGAGTGGTATTGAAGGGAGGGGGAGTCAAATATATGGTGATGGAAAGAGAACTGACTTTGGGTGGTGAACACATACGCAAAATAGATGATACATTATAGAATTGCACACCTGAAATGTATATTATTTGACTAACCAATATCACCCCAATAAATTTAATAATAAAAAGAAAGAAGGCACTGCATTTTAACCTATATCTGATTAAATAAGAGCTGTCCCCCAAAGAAACTGGTTAAATAAAATTTCAAAGGAATTTATTAGGATATAGGTGTATTATAATCTGATGAAAAACAATTTTGCAAAAGAAATCAAAAAATTGAAATAAAGCATTGCACCCAATAATGAAGGGCCCTAGGTCATGTTATTTAACCTTTCAAGATGTCATATTACTATGTTTATAATAAGACAGTTGCATTAAATAATATGTAGGATTTCTTAGCTTTAAAATTCTGATTTACAAGAATTTGTAATGAAGATATATTACAAGGCAAGGCTGCAATTTACTTCTACCTGCTCAGTTTATAAATTGTCCAGACATTGAATTTTCAGTAATTCCCAAGCCTTCTATATATGACTATTAACTTTCTTTTAAAAATTAGGCAGATGGAACTAAAATAGATTAACACAATAGGGCATTTTCATAGTCTGCTGTGGCAAGCAAACACAATATCTGTAAGTTTTAACTCTACATTATTATAATTTACAAACACTGACTACGGGAATGAGCATTGGATGGATACGTATTTGAGAAATCTAATTCAACAAATATCTTTTAAATAGTTTGCACTAACTTTAGGTAGCTTCAAGTTTTTTTCTACTAAGAATTAATTACACTAAATGTTTAAGTTAGATTTTCATGAGATGGTATGTATATAAATTTTCCCCAATGAAGGAAAATACCATTTCTCAGTGATTGATAGTTATCTAGGTAGGAAATATCCATTTCTAGAATACAATTCACCTACCTATATAGCAGACAGGCTTCAGTATGAGAGCATATTAAACTACTACCCTAAAAGCCTATCAAATATACCATATGTGGTGCTAAAAATTATCATAGAGGTTATTCCATTGTAGGATTACAGGTACCTGATGATTATAATTCAGCATTTGTGGCTGAGTTAGAAAAATCAAAACAATGTTGTTTTTAAAAAGACAGTTAAATGATTGTCTTGTAGATATATCACCCTGTGAATATTTTATTTATGGCGGTCAACATGAATGTGTTGGTATACTGTGGGAAATTAGCTCAAATGCATTTTTTATGATAAAGGACCTATGGCACTGATTAGTCACAAAACTATTTTAGTCTATTTCCATAGTTATTAATATTTAATGAGCACCTACAACATCCAACTCTTTATGCTAGGTATTTTCCACACATTATTAAATTGAATCTTTATTCTGTAAGATGAATAACATGCTCAATTAGACATAAAGAAGGAATTGGAGGTTAGAAAGTGCAGTAAGCTGTCTAAGGTCATGAATCTGGTGAAAAGCAGGCAGGGGTGGCCTTGACTGTACAGTTGGAATAAACAGTTTAAAAAAAAAAAAATTGCTTTCTGAATGGGAACATTTTTTCTCCCATTAGAATCCAATATGTGCTAGTCAATAAAATATCCCAACATTTTATATTTTTTTTACTTAACTTAGCAGCTTTCCTGATAGAAATCTGATACCCAATTTTAACTTTTTCAACTTAATTATTGGGTGTTAACTTTGCAGCCCTGGCCTTGGCCCTTGCGGGCCCATATGCTGAACCAAGGTGTGCTTCCCATTCAGGAGGCCCCAGTTCAGTTCTTGCCCCCTGGTTAGGTCCCTGGTTTGAAGGGGTGTGCCTCCCATGTGGGAGACCCCAGCCCAGTTTCCATCCTGCGCAGCCCCCACCCACCTGTGTGGAACAAAACCACGTCAAAAAAAAGCTGATGACATGCAACTATGGAGACTGCTCTGGGCCCTCCCCCTTCTCTCTGTCTCTCTTTGTCTCTAAGTCTCTATCAAAAACAAAAAAAAATATCTTTAAAAAATTTAATTATAACAAGAAAATTATTAAGATCTTGGTAATAAGTTCAAATAAAATAGTATTTTTATGTTGGTAGTTTACCAATAGATTATTCCTTAAATATATATGATATTTTAAAAATCTACTTCCTGGGGAAAAAAAATGAAGTTAGCAGCATGTGTACTGAAAATACTTGATTAAAAAAACTGATATTGACCAATAAGAACTTAATTAAAACCTGAATTTTAGTTACCATTTTGAAAAGAAAAAAAAAAAAGTACAGTGAAATGCTCTTTAAACTATTTCTGATTATTGATAAAGGGTTATAGACAATTGTCATATTCCTTCAGTGTACAATACATTCACAGTATGAATATACAATTTCCTATTTGATCATTTTAAGGAAAGAAGTATTTCAAGTCACCATCTATAACTTTTAATACATTAGTGAATATTATGTATGATGAAGAATGGTCAATATAAATCAGTTCACCCTACATTTTATTCTTTTATTCATTTATTAAACTACTGATTATTTGTCCATTCACCTTTCCTTTCACCAAGCTAGCAGTAGATATAGTTTAGGGTGAGACTAGTTATTGACAAGAATTATTCAAAAAGCAAGTCTCCAGGTACAGTTTTAAAGCCATATCAAGAAGTCAATTATTTAGAGGTGCTAACTATCTGTTGGTAACATGTAATCAGTTAGTTGAGCTAGACGACACACAATTTAATATAAAAATTCTTATTAGAAGTGGTACGACACAATCGGGGATTCACTCAAACTGAATTTGCATTAAATTTCGTATTCATATACACACATATTTATTCAGCAATAGACTACAATACACATACTTGAAGTGATTAAGAGAATAGGTCTATCCTTAAAGAAAAACGTACTTGTCAGGCCTACCCATAGAAGTACTTGTTGAACCTCTTGATTTCCACAATAACAGAAGGATCTCTTTGTCAACTTGTGCATTGTTCAATTACAAATAGTATTACATTGGAGTACTAAGTGATTGATAGCTTTGTGCTTCTCCACATTGTTAAACGTAGATCCAGCATCAAAAGTTTAAGGGTTACTTGTAACATATGCTATGAGAAACAATAACATATTCATCATGATGCACTAGTTTACATTCAGGGATTAGTAGACAACTCACGGTTGAACTTCAGTGAATAGCCACTTGACACTGCAGAAATGTTTTTAAACTGAACATTTCAATGCAATGTAATACTTTTTTTCAAGTCATCAGAGAAGAGACTTAGAAATGGTTGTTTTGAGTAAAGAGAAACATGACAAGCTATTTAGTATTCTGAGGCACACTTCAAATCCTAGCTGTGAATTTAGAAGAGAAAATAATAAACTGTATGTGACTTGTTTAGTGTGGCAAGCAGCACAAATACAGACACCAACGAACATGGGACTGGAAATTCTCTTCTATTTTATCTGAATGTGGGTGGCAGTATCTTTGTATTCATTTCCTGCTGATCCCATGATCGAACTTTTATCATATTATACCACAATTTACATTTATATATCAATGCCTACATCAAAGAACTAGGAAAAAGTTCAGGAGTGACCACAATCCTAAAATGAAGATACAATCTAACTTTCTTTATATACCTTAATTACTTATTTCAGGCCATCAAAGATTGATGTTAAGATAATAAAATGAGTAGTTATTAATGATGTAAAATAATAACAAAAATTTAGACTTTGCAGTCATGCAAACTTGGTTTTGAATCATGATTTTTTTATGTAATTCTATATGACTCAATTTCACATCTGAAAATAGAAAAAAACAATTGTCTCATGAGATTATGTTTAATATTAACCATTATTCTATGTAAAGTACTTGTAGTCAAACAGTAATGTTGACACTTATAAAGTATCTTTGTCAAGTAGTCTTTGATTATGAAATATAGGCCCTTTCCTTTCTGACTGAATAAATAACTCCTCTGTTGTTCTGGACATGGGTGAAGATTAAGTCTGTGAATATCAGTTACTAAATTACTATTATTTTGCATGTTCAAGATGCATAATATTATAAGAAATGTTAAACAGGTTTCTCTCCCAGGAAAACACAGGCATCTGTGTTTTATATTGGTTCTTCTTGTTTTATGAGCAAGTAATGACTTGCAGCTGGAAGACACGGGATTAGACATCATCCCTATAAATTCTACTTATGTGACAATGGGCAACTCTTTTATTACTCTATTCAAATCTTCATATGAAATTTTGGGTCAAAATGTGAAATGTATTTAAGTGAGTATAAGATTATTTTGTATTAAATCTGTCTTCTCATTTTTAAAAATCATCAAGATCAATTGATGTCATGTTCAGATATGAACTGTTTTGGCTAGTTTTGGTCTTCATTGTAATAAATTCTCTTACTTATCTCTCATTAAAATGGCTCATTCTTAGAAAACATTTACCTTTACATCCTTATCTACAAAGTAACAGTGCTCTCTAAAATCTATTTGGCCATTCGTAATTCTGAACCAATATCCAAATATTTCAAAGTATATATAATTTAATACTCTAAATCTAATGGCACAGTCTTTATATTACAGTGGAAATTATATTAGTAGTTATACTAGTAACTTAGATACTAGTTATTCCCTTGTGCCTTTTATATTCATGACATATTTTAGACCACAATAAAATAATAGTTCCCTCAAAATTAGTCATTAAGAAAAAAATACTGTGAACAACCAAATCATTTAAGATAATATCACAGCGTGTAGTGTATTTCTTTATACCACAATTTCCCCCCACTCAAAAAAAAGTAGTTACTAGTTGTTTACTAACATCTGCAAAACGTCATACAGAAATAAATGTCATGATTTTTAAAGACAAGCAGCAATGCATTCACCGATTGTTTATTCTGGTTGTGAAAGTAACAGTGCCTGATGCTTCCTTTTAGAAATGATCATACATTAACCACCATCACCACGACACCCGCCCCACCTAACATAATAATTATAAGTAAAACAGAAGTAAAGGATTTCTTTTGGATCTGGTAGATCATCAAAAGCCAGAACATCATTTTTAAATGCACTCTATTTTAATGAAACATACCGTATTTGAATTATCTTCCAGTATTTTATTTAAAAGACACAAGGCAATATTGTTTTACTATTGCATCCTAAAGACACTTAAAGTGCACCTAAATAAGTTTCTCCGATTGCTGCCTTTGAAGTAAGCTCTTTAGTTTCCATAATATTTTTATTTTTTACAGTAAATTCAGCTTTTTATTTAAGTTGCTTTGAGACTATTTCTGTCCCACACAACCCAATTTAGTTCTGATACTGTCATTTGTAAATCTGAAATGAAAAAAATGTTTAAAACCAAAAGTTCATAACTCATTAGGCTGCAAATACTGGCAAAATCTATGATAACACAAAATAACAGGCTATTTATAGATCTCATTAACCCACCCTTGGAATGAACATTCACTTATTTTACTGAGAAATAATAATGTGGAGCTGCCCAGATTCCAGAAATGATAGTATATAATATGTAAAATGTAAAATTTTGAAAAACATTAATTTACAAGATATTTTTACACTTTATATGCTTAAATTCCATAAATTAAGGACTTGTTACAGTTCCTGACATCTTATATTCACTGGTAAAATAGTCCAATCTGATGAAAAATTTCCACTGTAATATAATTACACTGTTTTTCTTAAAGCACACAAAAACAGATATTTGTGATCTTATATCCTTTACGTATATTTAATAAATAATATAGGCAGCCATTTTAAGCTAGGACTTATTCTTCAACCCATGCCAATGCAATGCTGATATTTAAATTCTACTAGAGGTTCCTCAATATTTTATACTTACACATGCAGGAAAAAAACTATTTCCTATGTACTTAGCAATAAATTGTACATTTACTAAAGCAGTAAGGAAACAATTAATGAATATTAGGTTGCTAAATTCTTTACAATGAAGTTCTAAAAACTGTTGGGCAAAGATTATAATTTATGAAATAGGTTTTGGTATCACTTTAAGTACATTGTGAAAGAGAATCAACTTTCCTTCTGACGTAAGATGGAGTTTTATGAGAAATAACCTTGGTAGTAGTACATTGTGGCGCATTCTAAATTTATGAACTGTTTCCTGCATTCTCATCCAAATCGATATTAAAAGGATATGACAATACAACAAATGGAATATAAAATTCTTCATAAAACATTACAACATGATGAAGAAGGTTTCAGACTGATTCTATTTTGTTCAATTACAGAATTTAGATTTTATTTGAAGCCATGGTGCTCTTAATCCAAAATATTCACAGTTTCTTTTTTTTCTATAAACTGTGCATTGTTTTTATCTCAAGTTTCAGCTGTTCAGACAAGGGTTTTCACATAAAGCATTAAAATATTGCACTTACAGAAGTTGTGAATTGTAGGAGAATCATATAAGTACCAAAAAATTAGTAAAGATTCAAGGATATGGGTAATTTTTGTCTGAAGATAGGACTCAAAGCATGCTTAAGGAAGTTAAGGTTAGATAAACTACCTATACATAACATAGTTTAAAAAAATATATGAATGTACTTTATTGACACTGCTTTGATAACCACCCCCCAAAGAGAGAGTGAGAGAGAGAAAAGAAACCATAATTTAACATTGAAAAAGTCGTTTTCTGATTTCACTAACTCTTTTCTAAAAGTGGGTATGCCAATGAGTATGCATATAATAAATTTGCTACACAAATAGAATTTTCTATCATGTAATTCAAAAACAGGTTTTCAGGTACTAACACCAATGAATAAGTAGTTGAAACTGATGAGCTGGAAAGCTCTGACGCAGTGTGGCTACAGTGTTTTGCTCCCCAAAGTGAAACTGAATAACTATTACCATTTGGCTGGTGTGCTTAGGCTCCATCTTCATTCCTGTTTCTCTAGTAATGGTTGGCCAATGCATTACTACCCACTGGGGCAACACCACTAATGCTGTTGCTGCAATTGCTGCTGCGTGGTGTCAAAAGACTTCCTAAGGCTATTACGCCAGGCAGAAAAGTCAGGCACAAGTTCAATCTGGACCCCTGAAGAGTCCTGTTCCAAGGTCTCATCAGCTGTAATCTTTCTGAAAGCTCCCGGTCATCAGGTCTAGCCCAGAGCAAACAGAAAATCCTGACAGGAAATCTGTTCAGGAGAATAGAAAAATCAATGAAAGTAGATGGTTTTATGGCAATTCAATCAAAGAATGAGGCAATTTCTCCATTTTTATCTATTTTTTAAACATTTTATTTAGCTAGTATATAGGCATGGTCTCTGAAAATCATTTGAATACTGTGCTTGTAAATTATTGTCTTTAAGTAGCACAGGACTTTTGAAGACAAGAGAAATAAATTTCAACCAATAAAATCAATTATGATGTGTATAGTTTAGTGCAAACCATATATATTTCATTTGTATTTTTCGTATAATAAAACAACTCTTACTTTATTACTATATTATATAATCTCTCACCTTGTATTTTGACATATACTTGCTTATGTTGATATATATATATATATATATATATATATATATATATATATATAT
>PVKE010022317.1:0-25679 GCA_004027555.1 Craseonycteris thonglongyai | reverse complement strand
ATATGTATATATATATATATATATATATATATATATATATATATATATATATATATATATCTGTCAAAACCAATATAAAATAAAAAGAAGTAAGGAGAGGTAACTATTATAAGACTTACAAAGGAACCAACACTAGGAAAGAGGACAATCTGAAAGGAGCTATAGATATAAAGTGACAAAGCCATAGCTACAACTGTAGGACCAACACAAGTAAGGGGGAGGTATGGGAGAAAATTTTCTGATCGCCATACTACAGGCCTCCAGTCTCTTGTTGGGTCCTCTCATGGCCAGAGAGGCCAAATGAAAGCTGGTGAGCAGGGATTGTACATCCCTTTCTCATCAAGGAAGGTGAGAGCAAAGAATGGACCTAGAGGTAAATAGGGTATACAGAAAATAATGATCAATTTACTTATTGAAATTAATTATGAAAAGTTTGTTCTATCTCATTAAATTACCATATTTTAATTTTTTCCCAAGCAACTATCTACTAATCACAAAAATGTCAATAGTGTCCAGGGACAGGTTAATCCAAAAATAAAAATAAAAGTTTTTCTAAAGCATATAAATAATTTGAAAGGTTTATATTAATAATTAGAACATACAATTACTGTTTCAAATTGCATTGGTCCAGGAATGAGCAATTACAGAATGATAGCATGAAGAGGATCACAAAGCTTATCCTCAGCAAAAGGACAGTAACTGATTAAAAGTTATAAAGAAAACAACCATTTAAGATCTCTGGAATGTCTCCTAACAGCATACAGCAAATTCAGAAAGATGAACTAAAGAAGTTTCACTAACTTTTGATAAAAACAGGACATACTCTGGATTTGAGGAAGTATAACTCACTCTCTGCAAACCTGCAGCTCAGCATGAATAAGCTCTCTTCCAGGGGTACTGGACAAGAACTGTGGTCCTGATTACCCTTGCCCCAGCTTGCTCATAGAACAATGTTTTCTTGCTTAGAGAAGCAAGGCTAAAAGACCAGAGTTACTGCTCCTGACTCACTCACAGAGCAGGTGTCACGCCAAGAGCAGAAGACAACTGTTCTGGTTTTCCAGGTCCAGAATATTGGTGTATAATTTAGTCTCAATATAGAGAAAAGCCTCAAAAACAATGAGCTCTGTAGTTCTCTACAAGGAGACCAACTTCTTTTGGGACAAAGCACAGAGAATGTCAAACCGATGGCCACTTCAAAAACAATTTAAATCTTAGCTGTATGCAATTTAGCAAGGACTACTATCTTCATGACAGCAACAAGATAAATGATAAACCAGCTGGACACCTAGCAGACAAAACTAGGAGAAAGAGGCAGCTAAGAAGAGCACTTCCAGAATCAAAGCAAGGCTCAAGCTCTAACATCAAAGACTACTTTCTAGAAGTGAAGTCCTAATTTAATTCTAGAAGACTGAAACAATTTATGCATCAGAACATCATTGAAAAGAAAACAAATCAGCTAGCAATTAGAAGACACCAACAGCTAGGTGTGTTACCAATAATGGCAGATCAGTTACTATTTCATGAAGGTAGAAACAAAAAGAGAGTGAGAGTATCTATAGTTAAATAATATGAAATAGACTTTAAGGTAAAAAATGGTAACAAGAGGCAAATATTATATAAAAATAGGGGTTCAATTTTTTAAGAAAACAAGAATCACAAATAAATAATACAGTCAATATTGAAGAACATATTTATATTAAGAAAATACTAGCAGATCTGAAGGGATAAGTAGGCAACAATACAACATAGTAGGGGACTTCAATACCCTGCTTTGAACAATGACAGAAATCAACAAAGAAACATTGATCTTGAATCATATTACAGATCAAATAGACCTAACAGACATATTCAGAACATTCCATCCAACAAGAGAAGAATATACATTATTCCTAAATGCATATGGATCTTCTCCAGAATAGACCATACAAGAGGTCACAAAACAAGTCTTAGCATTTAAGATTGAAGTCATACCAAGTGCCTTTCTTACTACAATGATATGAAACTACAAATCAATAACAGGAGGAAATCTAAAAAATGTAGTTATGTGGAAATTAAAGGATATACACCTGAACAACCAGTGAATCAAATAAGCAATTAAAAAAGAAATTAAAAAAATATTGAAACAAATTAAAATGGAAACACAACATATTAAAACCTATGGGATACTGCAATCAGTTCTTAGAAGGTTATAGCAATAAACACCTACATTAAGAATAAAGATCAAAACAATCAAATTTTATACCTAAAATAACTAAAAAAAGAAAAACAAACAGCTCAAGTAAGCAGAAGGAAGGAAACAACAAAAATCAGAGAATAAAAGAAATAGAGGCTAGAACACTGTGGTGGTAATCATTTTACAATATATAAGTGTATCAAAAGAACACATTTTATGCCTAACTTACACTGTGCTGTATGTTAGTTAAAGCTAGGAAAATGCAAATCAGTTAGCAATGTATTCAGCTTTTGGGGAACAACATCAGAAGCTGCATACTGTGGGATAAATAGATTTCATGAAAATAGTCCAACCAAATTACCAAGCAATTATAAGGAAACAACCAAACTACGAACCATGAAAACAACCCTACAAGTTAGATATAGTAGTAGTGGACGGTTGTCAATTTTCAGAGTTGTTAAAAAAAAAAAAAAGTTTATGCAGTGATCCCCCCCACTCAATCTAGCACCCACCTGGCACCGTATGTAGCTGTTACAACTTTATTGACTATATTCTCTATGCTGTACTTTACATCCCAATGACTATTTTGTAACTATTTTTTTTTTTATCTCTTTACCTTTTCCACCTAGCTCCCCAAATCCCCTCTTCTCTGGCAACCATCAGTTTGCTTTCTGTTTTGTACATTTGTTTATTCTCCTTTTTATAAATAGCATTCAGCACTATATTTGCTAGAAACCACGTTTGTTAATACAAGGGCCCTTAATGGCAATGACATATATATATGTACATTATTGTTTTTATTCACTTTGGATTGGAAAGTGTCAATAAAGTTATATAACGTTATAACTGGAAGTAAGTTTTGTGTTTTTGTCCAAATGCCCATTGACAGGAAATTCACAAAGTTAATTATTTGTGTGATGTCAGATAACAGAGGCTAACACTATTTCAAAAAATAAAAGAGTTTTAATCCCGATAAGCTATTATTTCTGCATCTAATGTCAAAATTGTCAAAATTGGCATTTGGCCCATAGTAGTGTTCAATAAATAGATGTTGAATATTGAAAAATATTTAAAATGTACTAGGAAATATGGCTTATTTTTTTTAATTCTCTGGTAAATCTAGTAATTAAAAATTAATAGCGACATTATGTTTTCTCCTCATAAATCAGCACGCTCATTTGAGTTTCTTAGTGTGGTATACGTTGTAGCACATGTTGTTCATGCTCTGGATGTTGAGAATAAACACAAAAGAAATCCATGTATATTCTACTTCACTCATGTCCTTGAGAGCCTTTTCCTTTTCTTAACGGAACTAGTCTTACATGGTACAGTATGGACAGTCCTTCCTTCAGGGTCCTACCAGAGCATTGCCTTCCTTATTCAAGGATCGTCTCTTGTCATATAGAACGCCTAGCCTGATGTCATATGTTCCTGGAAAGTCAGAGTGCTCCTTGAGTGTACGGCCAGCAGACAGCTCTAGAAGCAGGTTCCAAAAGTCAGGTAACCAATAAGTTTGGGCCAGCAATCCTTTCATGGCCTTTGTCTGAGCCTTGGGAGGGAGGTGATATTTTCAAACACATTCTCTGGGCCTGCAGGCCCTGCTCACTGTGTAGACCAGGAGATGTCCTGCCGTCACATGAGCGAAAGCAAAACCTATAATATGATTATCTAAAACTTATCTGCTGTTTCTCATATCCTGGGTATTGTTCTAAGCATATTTTCAGGTATTAGCTCAGTTCGTGGTCAACACCACAGTGTGAGATAGGTACTGTTACTATTATTCTGTATAGTAGAGGCAAAAAATAGGGAGTGGGGGATGGTATAGAGAGTTTGAGCTGCTGTTTGCATTTAAATCCAGGTCATCTGGGCAGCAGTTTCCTTGCTCTGAATCACCACGTTTCCCTGCTTTCCTTGCCTTAGCTTTCCCTCTCCATCAATTGTGGGTGCTGAGTCATGAGGGAGGTGCCCCGCATGCTAATACTTAGGGAGCCAGATTGAAATTCAACAAGTTCCCTCCCTCAGGAGTCTGGCCTGGCACATCAGAAATAAATTGTGAGAGGATATGCAATTTAACTTGTTCTTTCCGACTTCTCACAATTGCAGAAAGAAAAGGCAATATTGCTTTCTTTTTCCCCCTATAAGATGAGAAAACAAGAGGAAAAGCCATATCTCGTATCTCATTTGGCAAGCTTTCTTACAGCATATTTCTACTTGCTCAAAAATTCAGAGAACTCAAAAATGTAGGAATCATTTGTCAGGTGATTCCACCAACACAGCTTTTCCTTTATTTTTATTCTTCTCTTAGTTTTCTCCAAAATCTAATTTTTTTTTATTATGTTGACTTTCTCAAACTCTCTGTCTATATCTGTAAAGAAGATTTTCCAGCACTTTACAATGTTATTTCTTTAAGATATTTAAAACATTTTTCCAAGTAATGTTTGGATATATTAAATTAAATTTATTGGGGTGACATCGATTAGTAAAATTATATAGGTTCCAAGTATATATTTGACATAAGTTGAGATTAAGGTGATTTCCATTTGCTTGTTTGGAAGCACAAAATAAAAAAATACATATTAGCCTAAGAGAGCATATATTTCAATGATGCTGTAAAAGAGACAAGCAAGAAAATTTAACCCCAAATTTCAGTAGAACTATTGTTGGGTTGGCTTCTTGAGGCTCGAAGCAGGTCAGACCAAATCAGAGTGGTTCAAGTATCCAGCCTGCTTTGTGTCTCAAGTACTTAAACTCTTCAAGGGGGTCTCTCAGATTATCACTTCATCCCAGATTTTGTCACACACATGACAAGACAGTATCGTCTGATTAAGAGAAGAATATGTGGTTGCACCTACGAAAAGATACATAAATATTGTTTCTTAAACATACTTTAAAAGGTTTCATTGCAAGGCAAAACCAAGTCTGATTTTCATCTAATGAACTTGAACTTCCTGCCAAACTGAGTCATTTCATCAACATACCTGCATGCACAGTATATGGCCATGTCAATTTCTCATAGATTAGTAAATTATGGGCATACACAGGCTTGATTAAGCTGGGTGATTGCAAATTTCTATTTCTTAAATGCTATTAATATTCAGTCTTGGGTAAAGCCTGGATAATATCTTTTTAAAAAACAACATCAACAACAACAAAACAAACAAACAAAAACGGGCAATTATAATATATAGTAGGCCTGAAAACAACCATTGCCATTGTCCAAAATCAGAGGTTCACAAATTGTAATGTACAAGTATGTACAAGTCACCTGGGGATCTTGTTAAGACAAATTTGGACTCAGGATTTCTGGATTCAGGGCCTGAAAATTTTCATTTATAACAAGCATCCAAGTGATGTTGCTGCCAAGAATGGCCAACCATTCTGGTTTGCCTAGGATCTGGGACTTTAGAGACCGAATCAAGGGATCTCCAGTGTTAACTGGAGTAGATGGTATACCTAATTGTGAGTCTGTGGACTATGTGTTATATAATAATGCCCCTAAAGCAGAAGTTCTTGAACTTCAATGTGCTTCAGAATCACCAGGAAGACTCATTGAAACTCACATTGCTGCTACCTACCCCAGGAACTTCTTCTTTAAGTCTGGCTGTAGGTTCTGAGATTTTACATGTATTAAAAGTACCTAGGTAATATTGATGCTGCTGGTCTGAGAACTACTGTTTTTGAATCACTATGGCAAATCAGCTGTTCTCAAATTTTCCTGCAGGTCAGAATTGCCTGGAGAGCTTTTAAACTACTGAGGCTCGGACCTTGTCTCCAGAGATTGCTTTGTGGCCCAGGCTAGGATTTTAAAGAACACCCCAAGTGATTTTAATATTTAGTCAAGGCTGATATTCATGATGAATACATACATATATTATAATTATCTGCAGTTCAAATATAAATTAGTTTTTGTGTATTTGACTTTCATGTTTATTTATATCACTCTGTTCTACCAACAGAGTATCATGAACAACTGAGCAAAAACATCGAAAGTTTGAATTCACATTAAGCTGTTTCTCTTTCCTGGATGCTCTTATTACCTTAGGCCTCAAGAAAAAAGTGTCTAAATAGAATTCATCATTTTCCTACTTGAGAGCAGGCCATGCCTCTGTCTCTATTTCTGGATATTTTTAGTCACCACAAATTGTCAAAGGCAACTAGAGAGAGGACTATCTTATCGAAAAGAAAACCCTATTCTTTCTGGTTGGCTCACTCTTTCCTGCTTCTCCCTCCAATACCCTCTTTTTTTCCTGTACCCTGTTCCTCCTTTATCTCTCTCTCTCCTCTCTTTCTCTTTCTCTCTCTTTCTCTTTCTCTCTTTTTCTCTTTCTCTCTCTGGAATAGAAACTACCACCACAACCTCTACATCAAATTAACAAGTGTCTAATACCCATTTCCCAATTTGCTTTCTTGTTCACTTAGAGGAACCGTATTAACATTATCTAACTGTTTCTTGTGGTCTTTACTCTCACATTTCTAGGTAATGACTCACAGTGTTTGAGAATTTTAGCTTCTGACATTATGTGTTGAATTTCTATATGGAAGATAAGAATTTAATTTGTATATAACACTACTCACAAAGAACACCTTACTTTTCCTATCATCTTCTCAATATATTTATGTGAAACTTTTTTGATCAAACTGATATTTAATGTTTGCTGGTATGAGGATATACATGTAAATGTTATTCAGAGTTGAACCACAAATCATATCTAATCACATTTACTTTTTTGTAAAATTTGAGTTTTCCTGGTGTTTATAATTGCTTCTGTTTACTTGTTTGTTTGTTTGTTGGTATGCTTATTTTTCTAAACACCTATAACCATCTTATCCCCAAACTCTCCTATGTAAGTAAAAATGTCCACTCATCCTATTTGTTCAGAGTCAATATTTTGCATGTTGCACTTTTCTTGTTTTGTTCATTTTTTTCTTCTTTAAGATATCTTTTAATAACCCCTTGCCCTTTGTTGTAGTCTCAACTGTAGTGCTGTCAGCCTGCAGCTCTTGCTTTGTTGAAGCCTATACTTGAGTAGCTTTCTGAGAAAAGGGATATGAAATGTAAATTCCTTTTGGATATTGCTTGGGTGAACAAGTTCAGGTATATGGGTTTAGAGTAAATAGGATATTCTTGGTTACAAATATCTTTCTTTCATAGTTTTTTAAATATGAAAAGAAAGAAAAATTTTAATTCTCCTAAATTCTAACTACTAGCATTGCCTTTGAGAAATGTATTACCATTCTGTGTCTTAAGTTTTGTATAAAATCATTTTTTTATTTTAAAAATATAGTTTTAAACCAATGTTTTGAAACTCTCCATGAGATCCTTTGGTATTGTCTATTTTTGTATAAAATATTCTAGGCATTCATAGAAGGCTTTTTTAGCTGGAAATTTATTTATTTTTTATTATTATTGTTTTTGACAGAGAGAGAGAGAGAGAGAGAGAGAGAGAGAGATACAGAGACAGAGAGAGAACTGAACTGGGGGCACTCCCCAGTTCAGCACCGGCCGGGGCTGGGGCCGGGATTCGATCCTCAGTCCCCGGCGCTGCAAAGTGAGCGCTGAACCCACTGAGCCATCCCAGTTTCCCCTTTAGCTGGAAATTTAAGCACTTCAATTCTGGGAGGTTTTCTTATTTGACTTTTAAATCTTTTTTTACTCAAATGTTGCACCCCAAACCGTCATATTTAAAAGAGGTTATTTTTCAAATTCTTTGACTAGTCCATCTTATCCTGTTCCTGCTTCATAAATGTAATATTATTTTTTTCTTATTGCTTTTAGGAAATTAATTACAGTTCCTTGCTATTTTCTCATAAACTATGCAATATCATATTTGGTAGTTTCTATTTTTCTATTATGTTCAATCTTATCTTTTTCACATTTGAGTCCTTCCCTTGACCCTACCGCCCAAAAGAAATAATATGGTTATTCTCTTGTTTAAAAGTAGGGCAACAAAAAAGGTTAGTGGAAGCCTCTTATGTGTGGTAAAGGAAGAGTAATAAAGATGTAGACAATTGGGATTCAATATATGGTAATTAGATGGGACACAGGTATTTTGTTAGAAGATCTCCAAACGTCAGGATTGGTAGATCAATCTGTGTTTTCCAAAAAGGAATCATGTAGTTTCCTGATCTAGAGGACAGACTTAGCTGCTGGTTTTATGTGAATTGTCCAAAGCAAAGGATTATGTTTCACAACTCATTGTGTAAATATTTTAACTTAATTTTCCAGTTGAGTATAGTACCACTATTCTCAACTGTGCCTGACCTCCAAAGTTAAACTTTCAGTCTTCTACTGGATTTGAGGAAAGTCTGATGACTGCAAAAGCTTTATGCAGGAAAAAAAACTAGTAAAGAAAATAATATTTTTCAATCAGTCTTTATTTATCTTCCCTAACTCCATATTTTTCTCCCCTGAGAGTTCTGCTGCTTCTCGTTTCTAAGTTTTTCTGGGACCCTGAAGCATGAATCGGTTAGTTTCTTCTTGGCTTCTACTCAGACAGGCTAAAATGTTTTACTGTCCCTTGTGAACTTGAGTGACATTTCCCTTTTACTTTCCACCTTCCAAAATTGTATAGACATCTTTTGTTGTTTTATTTCACATTCTACTTATTCTTTGATTTTATCTTATTTTAAAAGTCTTTATTTTCATGTAGGTATGGCTTTTGGGAAGGAGTTAAGATACACTATATCTCAGTCTGTCACACTTAAATAAGATAACCTGAACCCTTCTAATTTTCCCTTGTACAAAGTGGTGGTAAGACAAGGTTTATCCTCTTTTTCTACTTGGAAAGAAGTGTCATCTTTGCCTTATTAATCACGATCCTTTAGGAAGAAAAGTGAAACAAGATTGAGGCTTATAAGAAACAAGGCTCTTCAGGCTTACCTAGCCTGAGCAAAAGCTGATCTTTCTTTTACACACATTTCTAGCTTAGCAGGGTTTCACTTTAAAGTTTGAAGCCAAATTTTCAACCAATAATCCAGGCTTCTTTGTCCCTCATTGTTCTCTGGGTCTATAATTTCCCTGGTATATTAAGAAATAAATAAATGAATACATAAAATAATTGTTGACAACATTGGACATTTCTGAGATCCCTGTCAAAATACTATGTTATTTTATTTATATATATATATATATATATATATATATATATATATATATATATATATATAACATATATGTGTATATAAATATATTGTATATATGTGTACTGTATGTACACAAATATAATTAAAAATATATAACATTCAAAAGGGCTTACTGACAAGTATTAATAGTATATAACTGGATTGTAGGAATTTGGATATATTTTTGGTTTGTACATATTTTTTAAGTTATCTGCCAAAGAGTATGCATTTCATATTAAATGTGGGAAAATGTTATAAAGAAATTATAGCCCAGGATCTACAACTAGTGAATGTAACTATTGGTTATCCTGCAAAACTAAAGTTAAGAGACGATGATCATGTGAGATACTTGAACTGAGAGTAAAGTTCCCAGCATGCCTTAAGACCAGTTACTAAATTCTGATCTGGTGCCCAGGAAAACCTTGCTAAAATCACCTTGCAAATCAGCTTGGAGTTACCCTGAATTTCTATTGTCTTCCCAAAACTTTGAGGAGCTCTTAGGGGCATAAATTATTGGGGCAATTCCTGGTATAAATGGCCTCACCACTCTGATCCTGCACAAACACTAGACCTTAATTCGCCTTCATATTTCAGCATAGAAGAAATATCTTCTGAGACTCCTGTGTAGCTCTCCCCAGTGCATCTCATCAACCTGGACAGAAAAAGAAAAACTAGAGGGATTTTCCATGTACATCATTCAGTACACTTGTACCTTCAAACTGTATTTTAATATTCCACTCAGCTATGAATGAGTTTAACAGTTTTCTATCACACAGTGATTTCCAGAATGCATGTATGAAGTCACAGAACCATTGTATTCCTCATTGAAGTTAAAGGAATTGTATTAATCTTTTTATTGTCTCTCCTCACATACAGCAAAATGACTGATTATTTGGCATATGCTCAAGTACCACATGGTGCCAAACAGATGGAGACTGTTCAGGCAGAAGCTGAGCTGGGCAGAGATGTATTCCATTATTTTGTGTTTGTGACGAGAAACAACTGGATGGGCTTCTTTTCCCTATTGAATTATGAACTGGAGGGGGAGAAATCATCCTAAATGTATTGCTGTCTCTCCTATTGATCTAGATTCTCTTGAATGAGAACTCATTTGCAATTAACCCAACCCTCTGAATCAATCCATTAATGCTGGAAAATATGAATATATATTTAAACACATTATTATTTTATTTAAGAAATAGAAAATTATAAATATCATTCTGACCTTAGGTCTCTTCCTCCTAATGTACTTTTTGCAACCCTGGTTCGTTCATTTATTTCTTAGAATAGTTATTACATACTCACTGCACTTATGGAAGGCTCGGACAATAGTGTGAGAAATAAAGTGTAGAAGCCCATATTCTCGTGTCATTTACACTACAGTGGGTAGATAAATAAAACTAGAAATAATTGAATTAAATAAGAAAAAACTATGTCAGATGATGATGGTTGTAGATTATTATAATGCAGGTTAAGAGGAAAGAGTCTAGGATTTCAGCTCAAGACTACGGAGTAGGTAAATGCTGTGCTCACCTGTTATCATGACCACGTCAAAATTACAACTACACTACAGAATAATCATCATCAAGAATCAGCTAAATTTAGCTGAACTGAAGCTCTACAACTAAAGACAAACGGAAGAAGCCACCTTGAGGCCAGCAGGAGGGGCAGAGACACAAAATGCAGTGACCCCTCATTGCATGTGACCATTAAAAATTGGGATGGATATCTCAGCTGTAGAAGTCTTCTCTGGAGGAGCAAGGAATCCCTTCCCCACCTTAGGCTCTGAAGCCCAGGTTCCCAATGCCAGGGAGAGAAGTGCACATAACTGGTGGCTGCGAAAACCAGCGGAGATTATGGCTGAGGGAGACAAGGGTGGCCGCAGTCCTAGGCGCTCCTTTTAAACCACCTGTGCACAGACTTACTTGCTGACGAACACACTTCCCCTAAGCTCCAGTGCTGCAGCAGCGGGTCAGAGGGAGCCAGGGATGTGTGAAGAAGAACTGAGTGGTCTGGCTTCAGGGCAAGAACTGGAGGGGCAGCTTTCTCCAAGACAGGAGTGCTGGCAGAGGCCTTTGTTCCTCTGTTGAGCCCCCCCCCCCACAGTGTGCAGATTC
This sequence comes from Craseonycteris thonglongyai, assembly GCA_004027555.1. Taxonomy (NCBI): domain Eukaryota; kingdom Metazoa; phylum Chordata; class Mammalia; order Chiroptera; family Craseonycteridae; genus Craseonycteris; species Craseonycteris thonglongyai. The sequence continues at coordinate 14,267 of PVKE010022317.1, read as the reverse complement.
CATGAGCCATCACATCTGGGTCTCCATCAACTTGGCTGACACCATCTGTTTGCCCCACCTTGGTGATTCTCTGAGAGCTTGCCCCACCCAATTTGGGGGCACATCAAAGCCACTTTTTGTGGCTTTTTCATGCAAATGACCTGTCTGAGCTTGTGTTTCATACTTTCCTAAAATCCCTCAAAGTTTCACACAACCCAAATGAGCAGTGTCTGGCTTTAGCATGTCCCATACCTCTTGCTGAGGAACCCCAAGCTGGGCGCTAGGGGCTGGCACACTAGTAGCCAGCTTGAGTCCAAGCCAAAGCATCAGAGCATCACTTGGCTGCCTCCAAGGACAACACACCAAAAGGCAGGCTTGGCAGGCCTCAGGGCCCTGCTAAAGGGATTCCTGCTCTGTAGGGTCAGCCCCCCGGACAACAGCTTCTCTATGGTAGTCACTGCTAGTCCTCACAGCCAATCAGCTTGAGGTCATTTCCTCCCATTGATCGTTGAGCCCATTGATATGCAAATAGCAACCAAGGCTCAACTACAACAGAGGACACACACAACCTACACAAGGGACACACTTGGAGCACCTCGCTCAGGTAACCAGGGAGATTGCACCACTGGGCCCCACAGGGCATCTACTACATAATGCTACTTGGCCAAGACCGGGAGCCATAACAGATCAACCTAATACATGGAAACAAATACAGAGAGGCAGCCAAAACAGGAAACAAAGAAATACATTTCAAATGAAAACCAGAAAAAACTAAACTAAACTAAACTGAACAAAATGGAGACAAGCAATTCACCAGATGAAGAGTTCGAAATGTTAAGGACACTTGACGATCTCAGGGAGAACTTTCATAAAGAGATAGGAAGCATAAAAATGGAGGTAGGAAAAATAAGAAAGAACCAGTTGGCAGTAAATAATACAATAACTGAAATAAAGAATACATTAGAGGGAATCAACAGTAGACTAGATGAAGCAGAGGATCAAATCGGCAATTTAGAGGATAAGATAGCAGAATACACCCAGGAGAACAGACTGTCCAGTCAGCAGCAGTGATTTATTTCCACATGTCATGGCTCCAGAGAGAGGAATCTTTAATATGCCAGTAGTCTTCCAAGTGACTGCCCCGATGGCCAGATCATTGGCAACAGTCCGACACTTAGTGAAATATTTCATACTTAGGGGTATTAGCTCAGGCAAGGATGATACCTTTAAGTGTAGTCTGTTGTGCTGACTGGCTTTTGCCACCGTGAGGTTTTTTTTTCCAGAGTTGCCATCACTCTTTGTGAGATCCTTAGACTATTCTACCTGCTCCTGTCTGGTTTTTATTTCTCTGGCCTTACTCAGCTGAAGGTTTAGGGGAGTCCTCTGCATATCTCCAGAGTTCTGCCTTCCTTGAACTCTGAGTTCTTTTGCCTCCACTCAGGGAGACTGCTGAGCTCTTGCTAGCGTCTCAGCTCCCCTGTATGAAGACCTCTTTCCCATTTTGATTTTCCAGGAGCTGGGAAATCATTGGACACATTTAGTTTGCTCATCTGCTCTCGGTGATTGTTGTCCTGTACTGCTGGTCACTTTATTTAATAGGTGGGACTGTCATCTCCTACATTCTGTCCAGTTTTATAGTTTTTCTAGGTGGCCAAAGTGGAAGCTCCCTATTCTCTCTTATAGTGAGAGCAGTTAAGAGAGACTATTCCTTCCAGGGGTCTCCAAACTTTTCAGCCTGTGGGCCGCATTAACTATCAAACAGCAGTTTGGGGGCCGACTACACACTCGACGTCCAACCAAAAAAGAATCAAAACATACATGTTGTTTTTAATTATTTATTTAATATTATTTTATTCAGATAAAAAGGTCTCCCCAGGCCGGATGAGAGGGCCTCGCAGGCCGTAGTTTGGAGACCCCTGGAAGGAATAGTCTTGTTTAGACGATCCTCCCTCTAGCCAAAAAATAAGGGCCCGGGGAGTTAGAGGTCAGGGGGAGTTAGAGGTCAGGGGGAGGGGGAGGAGGACAACATAGGATATCTTCAGAAATAAAAATTGTTCAAAGTTGTGTCCTTTTGTACTATTTTTAGGAGGAGCCTAATCACCCTGTGAGAATATAGCCTACAGAGCCTCAGTCCTGATTCTTAAAGCGATCCTCCAAAGACAAGTACTCAAGCTTTGCACAGCCTGTGGAGTTTCAGGATGCTCCTGTGACTATGAGCTCACCGACTTCCTCTTTATCCTGCTCTGCACACACTTTTCTTGGCAGGCACTCTCTTTGCTGTGAGGCTAATGAATTACGTTCTGGGCAGGGAGCAGTCTCAGCATCACACCAGGTTGATGGACCACAGGCTAAAGATAAATGAGTAAGGAATATATCCAATTTATTCGCTGGATTTCCCACATAGCTTTTCCAGCCAAGAGCCTTTGCAGGGCAAAGGCAAAGCCTGAACAAACACCATTATCTTACTAACGCACTAACCTCACGTTAACCTACTAGTTTACTAACCATCATCTTACTAACTTTTTCCCAACTACTGGCTCTTCTCTCTTGAGATGTGTATGTGTTTACATAGGGCATACATCTAAATGCAGATCTCCTATCTGCTTGTGTTATGTTGTTGTTGTTTTTTTAAGATTTATTTTATTGATTTTTGACAGAGAGAAACAGAGAGAGACAGAGAGAAGGGGGAGGGCCCAGAGCAGTCTCCATAGTTGACATTAGTTTTCCATATAGTTTCACTCCACAGGCGGGCACAGGGCTGCGCAGGGCAGGAACTGGGCCAGGGCCGGGATTCGATCCTCGGTCCTTGGGGCTTCAAAGCAAGCGCTTTACCCACTGAGCCATCCCAGCTTTCCCTGCCTGTGTTTTAAAGTTCATCTGTTTCACTTTTCTTCCTTTTTGGACCTAGTCTTTAACGATTAGCCTGGAAACAAATGTGTTTCTATCCTTTTAAGTACTGAGACACTTTGGTCGGTTGTTTTTTTGTGCATTCCCTACATTTCACTCATCTTTTGGCCAGTTTTTAGTTCTCAGAAGTATAGTGGAAGTCTCAAAGGGACTATAGGATTTTGTAAGCTCTAAGTATATGAGCTGTGAAGGGAGAAGGGAAATGTAAGGAGTAACCATTGAGGGATTCTTTGTCTATTGCAGGCTCTCCACTTGGGATTGTTTATAGAGTGCTTCATTCAACAACCTTGTGATGTAGATATCATTGTTCTTAATTAACAAATGAAGAAATATAGACTCAGAAAAGCCAAGCTCTGTGCTTAAGCTTTTTTTCAGTTTTCTAAATTCTCAAGTCTTTTCCTTATATTCTTCGTTTTTGCAAATTTGTTTTGTAAAATCAGACATAGATGGTACTGTTATATATATATATAATATATATTATTATATAACAGTATTATAATTCCAGTTTTATTATAATATTTATAAGCAGTTCAGAAATGTAAAAAGTGGCTACATACTGTTATCTCCATTGAAACCCCATCTTTCTCCTTAGAGAAACCAATATTAATAATTTCAAGTCTTGTTCTACTTTCATACAAATATATTCCAATACACAAATTTACAATTTGTTTTTCATGACATATTAATTATGTTCTTCAACTTGCTTTTGTTAATTAAAAACTAAGTTTCATTTTTTTCTAACAACCCTAATATGCTGACTTTTAAAATTGCTTCAGGGTATCTTATGGTTGTGGTAGCTAAATTTTTAAACCTATTGTTAGAGATATAGATTATCTATAATTTTTATGTTATAAATAACATTGCAACCAATCTCCATGTAGTTATATATTACTTTTTTTTTTTTTTACAGGTACAAATGTATTAGTCATTCTTTTTTTTATTTGGCTCTTGTCTCCTTTCCATTTTAGAGACTATAGTTTAATTAGCAAATGCACCACCTGATAGCTTTGCCAGTTTTAGTTCAATCTTGCTGGGACTTTAAACAATCCCCTACTCATTCCAGTGTTTTATGCTGACTGATATTGCCAGCCAGACATCAGCTTCCTGATTCACATCCATTCAGCTCTTAAATGTATTGGGTGTTCCAGTACTAACATTCTCAGAGCAGGTTCATAGAATTATAGAAATAAGAGATTGAAATGACCTATTGGGTCAACTGTTCTATATACCTGCCAGCACATGATTTTTCCTCACAGTATACATTATTAAGAGAATGAAATGGAATATATTTTTTTAGGATCAGTGCTTCCACTGGAACAAAAAAAGGAAAAGGTCATCAATGAGAACAGGGATCTATTGAAATGAGTGATTTCAGAGTCCTATAAAAGATGGGTATAGTATATTAACTATATCTCAATCCTAACAGAATTATACTGAGCAATGTCATTTTCTTTAACTTAAAATGTTTTATTAGGGGCTCCAGGATAGGTCAGCAGGTTGAGTGCTTGACTTGTAACCATGAGGTTCAGGGATCGAAATTCCGTCCCTGGCCTGTGTAAACCCATATGCTGAACTGCAATACAGTTGTTAACCACCAGGATGGTAATGAAAGTTCTCACTTCCCATGCGGGAGACCCCCAGTTTGATTCCCGTGCCATGTGGCCCCACATCCACCCATGTGGAATGAAATTATGTCATAATTAATGATGAACAACTTTGGAGACTTCTCTGGCTCCTCACCCCTTCTCTTTCTCTCCTTCTCTCACCTTCTCTGAAACAATAAAATACATCTTTGTACAAAAGTTTTATTAGTAAAACTTCTACCATTCTCTCAGGATAATATAACATTATTTAAGACTGATTACCAATAGAAAGAAATTCCATTTCCAGAGTAAACTTTTTAATATTCTTAAGTTTTAGCTAGAGAATATTTGGTAACTGAGGGAATGGACCATATTCTGATTTCAGAAATAATGACAAATGAAGAATAATTTTGTCAAGATTGAGATGTGACCCTCCTCACACACAAATGTACAACTTGGTAATCTATGAATTTTGTAAAAATTAAGTGAGAAAAAATAAATCTATTCTTAGCACAGTGATTGACATGCACTCAAAGAACTTTGCTGTTTTTCATCCCATTTACTCACCTTCCTTACCATCTAAATTATGTCCAACTCCCTCTCTTTCTAATTCTCACAATCTAAGCTATTTACACACTCATTAAAAATGGACTGAGTTTCAAATCTATTCCAAAAATTGTCGTAGGTAACACTGGTAAATGGGGAGGGGAAGTCAAGGGAGATGGCCCTGTCCTTTTAGACATTATAACTCAGTTGGAAAAATCAGTTATTAATGATGGAATCACACAGATTTTTAAAATCCAACTCTGGTAGGTGAAAGAAACATGCAACATGGGAGTCCAGTAAGTCAGAGCAAGAATGGTGAATCTGAAAGTTTGCAAGAGGAAGAGGAGAGACCTGCAGGAAAATAACAAGTAAGTATTGCTACCTGCCTAACTGAGTGAAAACTAACGTGGTTGTTGCAGAGCAAGTAAGGGGTTAATGGGCTAGACAAGGTTGAGGAGATAAAAGAGCAAGCTGTGGTATGGAAACAGATTGTAAAGGAACAAGAGTCGGTGTATGGAAACCTGTCAGCATTTGGGGTAAGATAGCATGCATACTTGGATTAAAGGAGAGATGTGGTAAAGTATTTCTTTAGAATTTTCCACTCTTCAATCTAGGAAACATGATGTTAAAAACTATAATAGATATGTTTAGCTTTAGCCCATGTGTCCTAAACCTACAAGCCTAGATTGAAGATTTTATCAGAGAAACAACACCAAACTAAAAATCTAAACTTAGAAAGACTCTATCAGTTTACAACAAACTAGTATTTACAAGTTTGTTAAAAGGGAGTGTAATAGGAAAAGTAACATTTTAAGGTGTCTCTTTGCCCAGTTCCACTGAAAGCTTTTAACCTCTTAGCTTAAATTTGCAATAGAGGTTAATGATAGAGGATGTAAAAGAAAATAAGTTACTGGTATAGAAAATCCTGATCTTTATTTAGTTATTTCTTCAGTGCCCAGTTTTTAATTACTCTCTCCCTCTTAATCATTAAATATACATACATGATTTAAAGTATTCTGGTGGATAATGATAAAATTTTGACTCTTGATCTATAACAGTGAACTTCTCTTTTTGTCTGAAAAGGAAGAGTGTGTCCAAGTGTTTCATTCTTGGTTGTATTCTAGATGCAGTTAATTGTATCTCAAATTATTATTTACCTTAGTGTCTTTTCCTATTTTCTCCAGCCTCTTTGAGAGCAAGATCTTTATCTTACTCATCTTTGTAATATCAGAATTTAATAGCTAGTAAAGCAGAAGCAACACATAAATATTTGATGAATAAATGAAATAATGAACCACAATTTAGTGCATCTATTAGCTGAATTATTACTGTAGTATCACCATCTAACCTGTGATGTTTATAAATCTGGAAGAAGCTGAATAGATCAATTGATAGAATATACTTCTCATTTTACAAATAAGGAAATAGAGACCAGAAAAGATAATTCAGTTAAATTATTCCTAGTCAAAAAATGTATATATGATGTTAAATTTGAGAAGATTATTCAGGATGAAATGTGGAAAGTAAAAATAAAAGTATTATCATCATATACCAATTTAACAATTTACTAATTTCAACTAGGAATACATGGCCATTATTGCATTATTAAAAAGCGCACACATTTAATTAGAAGTCAGCATTTTATATACCTAGAAATGGGTGGTCAAGTCCATGGAGTTCACATTTTATTCTCCTTCAGGTTCTGAGATGTGCTGTTTTGACCTTTAGTTTTATTCTTTGGTTTCATCACAAGATGGAGCCAGTGTGTCTCTGTCACCAGGTGATCTGCATGTACTTGCATTGGAGGTTGGACACAGGCCTAGCTAATTCCAATCATCTTCACATTTTCTTCTTTCTTTTAAAACCCCAGGGTTCTCACTCAAGCACTTGGTGAATATTTCTCTAAATGTCTTTAAATTTCAGATATTTCTATAAGCATTCCATGTTCATATATCACTCATATCTGGCTACTAATTTCAGTAACCCTGGCCCCATCTGTAGGAACACCACACACACAATGTGCACACATAGTCAGGGTCACGGTCATTGTTCTTGATCTGGCCTATGTACAGAAACTGTTCTACAAACAACTTCTATGTATTGTATAGAAATCTCTGCTCATAAACTCATCTCCTAATTTCCACAGGCTGATTGGTGGAAATGTAACTGAATTATGATGGTGGTTCTCCTCACTCAAACTTCTGGAATCTTAAATCATATTATGTAAGTGTCAGAGGGGTTTAATTGGTCCCTGAGTCTCTGCTTCCTTAGAGAATTCCATTATTCCGGTTGACAAGTTCAATTACTGTCTGTGTCTGTGCCTTCCTTGTGGGGCTCACCCCAGAAGTGGTGGGAAGTGCTGAGCTCTCCAGGACTTTCCAGGGGAATGTGGACATTCATCCTGAGGTTCTGCCACATATTCAGGGATACTGCCAATTCTCTTAAAGGGCAACACACACACACACACACACACACACACACACACACACACAATGTGCACCTCTCAGCCTGGAGACAGCTCTTTTTAGTCAAAAAATAAAACATATATGCTCAAATCCTATTTATTTCAATAGGTTTAGACACTTGGAAACAAAAGCCCCTCCCCCCCAAATACATAAGCCTCATCTGTGGGAAGAAAGTAAGTACAGTGTGTCTACCTACTCAGTGAGGGGAAGAAAAGGTGGAAGATGGAAAAAGAAAACAGAAGATGCAAGGAAAAAATAGAAATCTCTGTCTCAGAAAATTTTTCTGACAAATATGCGCAGAACTTCATTCCATAGCTATAGAAACATACACTGTACTATGCTTTTTCCCTCATTTATTACTATATGCAGAAAACTTTTTCCTGTTTTTTCAAGAAAAAAATAAATAAAAGCCTGCAAATGAGAAGAAGAGCTCACTAACTAGCAAATAACCCTGATCCAATGAATCGGGTAATTAGTTTATGATAAATAAATTAATTATGTAATGCCTTAATCTTAGAACAATTTAATGCAGTCTTGAATTATTAATCTGCAGCAGAATATGCACAACTTTCCACTGTTACTGTGACATTTTTGTCAGTTTGTAATGAGGCTTTGTGTTGAGTCAGGATAGTGATGGAAGGGATTGGATGCACGGAGAAGCCATGGGGCTCCCTGTTATTACAGTTTTTCATCTTCACGCCTATGTGTATATTGGCTTAAACTATTATTTGCTACTTTCCCCATCATTTATTAGTATAATACATTATTTTTCAATGAAGCATCTTCCAAATATCCCATATAAAAGTGCTACTTTCTAATAATGATTAACTATAGAAGCAATTATTAATGAATATTTTTAGGAAAGTTCTTTTTCTGACAGATTCTATCAGACTTTTCTCAAACCGTGTGTGTGTGTGTGTGTGTGTGTGTGTGTGTGTGTGTGAGCGCGCGCGCGCGTATGCACTCCCCCCGTAGATGAATGAATTTGATCCAAAATACCATAAAAATGAAGCAAAGACAAAAGTAATCAAAAACACAATCTAACTTTTACCAAGAGACCTTATGGTCCACAATTTAATTAAACATTTAATTACTGAAATATTTTTTTTAAAACCACAGCAACCAAATCATTTTATACCCCAAACATGCCAAACTAGAAAAGAAAAAAAGAAAAAGAAAAAGATGATTCTGTATCATACCCTGAAGTTGAACGGTGAAATGCTTTAGTGTATTTGTAGTGCCTATAACTAAGTACTTCTTAGACCAAAGAGAAATATGTATTTTTTCTTAACCTATAGTTTCTGGATGATGATCATATGAGCCTCAATGACAGAGCTTTCTTCTTCCCTGTCTCTTATTCCTCACCTCTCAAAATTAATGTATTGCTTTCTTTTTCTGTGGCTTAAAGTTCTGTACAATGCAGAGATTTCCAGTGTGTTCTAGTTTTTCAAACTTACCATCTTACCATAGTTTAAATAGCTTTTTCTTAATCATCTTCCCTGCCCAAAAGTACTAAATAATTGAGTTTGTCTTACCCATATTTTTTCTCTTTCTTGCTACTGTATTCTGTTTTATTTTTAATACTTATTTCATTAACCACTATGCCTATTTTTAAGAATTTTAATACAAAAAATGTACAGAGAGCTGAGGAGGGGAATGAGATATCTTATCTGTTATTGAATCATTCACTTGGTTCATGAAACATTTATTTAGTGACAATTATGGCCAAGGCCCTGCATATAAAGAAAGGCAAGAGACTCATTTGTGCACTCCAAGAACTGATAGAAACTGAATAAATTTCAAAGAATATAAAAGTTATCTCGGTTAGAAGCTCCATGGACAGAATATATCTGAATCTCCCCTAGGGCTTTAAAATCTGCAGTCACAGATTACACACCTCAAGACACTCAGTGGGTATTAAAAGGGGCTTGAAAATGTGTGTTAATATGCATTTTACCTGACTTTGGTGTATTGGAATGACAATGAAGAACAATTTGGAGCCCTGGATGCAATAAAAACTCCAGTCCATTTTTTGAACTTTTTATTTTATAATATACACGTATTATATTATATATAATATATTTTATTATATATTGTATGTACATATGTGTATATATTATATTGTATATGTGTATGTATGTATCTCTGTGTGTGTGTATATATACACACACACATATAGAAAATAAAATATACACACATACTTACTACCTTTCTATTTAGGAAGTCAAAACGTAAAAATTTCTGAGGTGCCACATACAAGCTTTGGACAGCTCTGATCAGTATAAATTCTTCTTGCCTTAAATAAAGAATGGTCTTCTTATAACTTACACCAGTAGAATCTTTTTCTTTCTTTTGATTCTGAACTGGATTAAAACCCCTGGAAACACCAAAAAAGATTCTTGTGTCTTTCCATCAGTTCCATAGTTAAAATACATTGTTACATTTAAAACATGACACACAGCAAACGCTTACAGAAAGTTACTGCTTTTCTTTAGATTTTATGATTACTACTTCAAAACTTTCCATATTTATTCATGACCTTCTCTTGCTTGTAGATAAACTGTACACTTATTTTGCTTAGTAATCCAGCAACTATTGTCTTCTGTAGGTAATCAATGTAATAATAAAAGCATCACTTTACCCCGGCAGACACTACATGTTCATATTTTCATATTTTATTTATTCCCACACCATTCCTATTTTATCCACATAATACAATCTGTCTTATTCAAAACATACTTCTTGTACTTTCACTCAAACATCTTCTGTGAATAGTAATGCTTTCTCATAATATTTCAAAGAATTGTTTCATAAAATTTTATTGTAAAGTAATATCAGTGAATCAGATGTCTGCACAAGAGCATACTATCAAAGGAGTTAGACTTGACCCCTCCTGGGTTTTGCTTGCAATAGCCACCATCCTATTCAATGTTGTTCTGAGTCTCCCAGAACTCTCACAGACAATGAATGGGTCCATTGAAGTAGTATGCTCATGTTCCAAAACCATCATCTAAGACTCTTAGGTGGGGTTCTGAGAGTTGTGAGAGGCCATCCTTTCTGTTAAAACCAGATCCTGCTTCAGATATACAAAGAAGGTAAGAGTGTTCTAACAAACTCAGAGACTTGAGGAACTCTTTCTAACTCACACTACTTTCTAGTAGTAGCTATACACTTATGCTGAAAAGGATAGTACACACTTTTCCATAGTGGCTGCACCATTTTGCTTTCCCATCAACAACGTTCCAATTTCTACACATCCTCCCCTACACCTGTCGCCTGTTGTTGTTGTTGTTGCTGTTGTTTGATAACTATTTATTTCTGACCATAATGAGGTGGTATCTCATTATGGTTTTGATTTCATTTCCCTGATGATTAATTGATTAATAATGAGCATTTTTTCATACATGGTATGGAGGTTCCTCGAATATTAAAAATATCCAGTGACTCCGCTTTGGGCTATTTATCCAAGAGAATTGAAATCGGAAACTCAAAGAGATATCTGCACTCACATTTTTATTGAAGTACTATTCACAGTAGCCGAGATGTGGAAACTATCTATTGACAGATGAATAAATAAAAGACAATGTGATATGTATACACACTGTAATACAGCCTTAAAAAAGCACACACACAAGGAAATTCTGCAATATGTGGCTATGTGAGTGAATATTGTGGACATAATGCTAAAAATAAGCCAGTCACAGAAAGAGAGACCTCATGATCCCACTTATCTGAGACATTTAGAATAATCAAAGCCATAGACTCAAGAGTGGAACAGAGGTTGCTAGAGCTTGGGGAGGGGAAATGGGGGCTTATAAATCAAAAGGCACAAAGTTTCAATTAAGCAAGATGAATCAGCTCTAGAGATTTGCCATGTAACATCGTACCTGCAATCAACAATAATGTGTTATACACTTAAAATTTTTTTAAGAAGGTAGATCCCCTGTTAGGTATTCTTGCCACAAAAACAGCACACAAAGAAAGGGAGAAACATGATAATCCATAGTTTTGTTTCTTTTTCATCTTTTCTTACTCCTCAGCTGAATATAAAGTGTAGGTGTATCAGAAGTTCAATAAAAAAAGTTTTGTACAGTGTTTCCATTGTTCTAACAAAATTAAATACATATTTGTGTTCAAGCTAAAATAATTGGTGATTCTGCATACAAGTAAAATGTATTTTTATATTTGTATTTAAGACTGTCATTACACAATATGATGTTAAACAATAAAATTTATGCTATTAATCTAATTTTTTCTTAGGATGACAATTTGTGATAAAATTTAAAATTAAACTTTTTATTTTGAGATAATATTTTATTCACATGCTTTTGTCAGAAATAAAACAAATTCTATGTACCTTTTACTCAGTTTCCTCAATGGTAACATTTTGCAAAATTATAACGCAATATCATAAGCTTGGTATTGACGTTGGTACAGTTAAAATACTGAACATGTCTTTTCTGGGAGTTCTTAAATTATGAATTCAATTTCTTTTATAGTTATAAAGCTATTCAAAGGCTCTATTTTGTACTGAATGAGTTCTTGTGTTCTTCAGAAAAGTGATCCATTTCGTCTAACCTGTCAAATTTATATGTGTAAGGTTGTTTGTAGTATTCCCTTATTATCCTTTTGATGTCTGTAGTTTATAGTATATCCCTTGCTTCATTTCTGATATAGAAAATTTGGGTTATACAAAGGGTGTCTGGAAAATACCCAGCCATAAATGCCTTTAGTTTTTATATTACATAGCTGGACACTTTCCAGACTGCCTTTGTATTAGAAGACTCTTTGTCTTGTTAAATACTGTTTTAGTTGACCTCTGGCTTCTGTTGATTTCCCAGTGTAGGGGGTTATTCCTCATTACTGCTGGGTGTGCTCGGCGAGGATGGGAGTTCTGGTTCCTTACAGGGCTTCTGCTAACATCATAGGGGATGTTATTTATAAACTGAGAGAGCTGGAAGTCTTTGCTCCCCACTTGGCCTTTTCTAATACAACTTTGTGTGTGTGTGTGGGGGGGTGCATGTGCACATACACACATGTGTGCACAGGTGTGGATGTGGGATGGGGGCTGGGTGTGTACTTTGTTATAGAGTAAAAGTCTAGGCTACCCACTGGACCTTCCACAGCATGAGTGGTGTTGAGGCCACAGTTAGTTCTATGGTTCTTTGGCTGATGTTGAGTAGTTATTATCTAAAAGTGTTCTGTCTTTCTAGGCTGCCCTTTTCCTTGTCCTGTGGCTAGAGAAAACAGGCTCTTTTTTTTCTTTCTTCTTTCTTTTTTATCTATACCCATTGGCACATAAACTGAAGAATCCAGCATTATGTCTTAGGTCTCTCGGTGCCTAGCTGATCTGCCTTTTCTCTCTATCTTTCACAGTCTCTTTGTGCTTGTTTTATACATAATGGTTTTCAGCTGTGCTTAGCAAGAGACATAATGAAAAGTACATCTACACTGTCTTTCTGGAACCAGAAGTCCACTGTACTTTTTACAAGTGATAAAATATTTTTTTTTATAAAAAAACTTAATATATTACATCTTTAATGGTACTTTACGGCTTTTGAAATGGGTTTTGCATTTTCTTGTTTCATCAGACCCAGCATTTATGTGGCTGGTCCTGCCTCGGGGTTTGGCATGGAAGGCAGGGATGTCAGTGAGTGTTCAATATGCCATTTTAAATTGGAAGTCTTGGAGTAGTTTTTAAAATGCTAATCTGATCATGTCACTCTTTTAGTGAAATGATCCAATAGTTATTGACCACTCTAAGGATGAAGTCTAAATGCTTTAACAAAGCGTATTAAGATTTATATAACCGGATGCTGATTGTCTCGTCTTATTTTACGTCTGTTGCTTTTACTCTCTCCTCTCAGATCATCATTTCTTCAGTTCTTCACAGCCCACCCTTTTCTCCCACTTCCAGACTTGGAGCATGCTCTCTCCCCACCTCAAATTCCATTTCTTCCATTCACATGACTAATTTCTAATCATCTATTTATGTCAGCCTGAAGGATCTTTCCTTAGACATGTCTTCCCTATGTACCAAAATTAGATTAGGGCCCCATTATAACCACCCATGTCACCCTGTACTTCTCTTTCATAGCACACTTGTAGATTTTTAATTAACCATTTGCCACCCTCTGCAGGGGTTCCCAACCTTTTTATACCCTAGGGCGCATTCTAAAATATCGGTAGGGCAGCGGGCACCAGCTATTTCTAAGGATATTTATTATTGAACAAGAATAAAAAATAATAAACAAAAATAATTTTAAAATAATAAATGTATTGTACAAATTATATACACACAAAGAAACATATATACAAAACGTAATACAAAGTAAATAAAAAACACACATATAATAAAATCATTTAAAAAAACATAAAAGAAAACAGAAAAACAAAAACCAATCTGTCAGTGTGATCTTTGGCATTGCATTTCATTGGCCAGTGCCTCGTAATTAGGAGAGTATGACGACAACCCTGTTAGCAAACAATTATTAAGATGCTCATCGGTAAGTCGAGATCTATATCATGATTTTATTAAATTCATGTTTGAAAACAAAGATTCGCATAAATACGTTGACCCGAAAAACCATTTGATTTTATATGCCGCTTTTTTTAAAAATGGGAACCTTTCTTTGTCGACTATGTTCCATAAGTCCTCTGATATTAAGGATTTTAGCAAAATATCGTTCTTAAGGTTCAAAATTTCTAACTCTAGTTCTTCTGCTTTCCCCTGAACAAGGTCTGCAATACATGTGGCTAGTTCTATTACATTTATTTGGCAAGTAAA
>PVKE010022316.1:0-25686 GCA_004027555.1 Craseonycteris thonglongyai | reverse complement strand
TCCCTCAGGCAATCACCAAGTTATTGAGTGTGTCCATAGGTCTCTGTGTCTTTGTAACTCAGTTTTATATTCCACCTATAAGTGAGGTCATATTTTTCCGGATTCTTTCAGTCTGACTTATTCCGCTTAATAAGATGGTCTCTAGGTCCATCCATGTTGCCACAAATGACTGTATTTCATCATTTCTTATCGCTGAGTAGCATTCCATTGTGTAAATGTACCACATCTTTATCCAGTCATCTATCAAAGGGCATTTTGGTTGTTTCCATGTTCTGGCCACTGTGAACAGTGCTGCGATGAACATGCGGGTACAAACATCTTTGAAGATTAAGGTCTTCAGGTTTTTTGGGTAGATGTCCAGTAGAGGGATGGCTGGGTCATATGGTAATTCCATTCGTAATTTTTTGAGGAATCTCCATACAGCCTTCCATAGTGGTTGTACCAGTTTACATTCCCACCAGCAGTGTCCTTGCCTCTCTTAATGGATAATGCTACCCTCTGTTCTCTCCAATTCTTGTGGGTAGGAGTGGGCATTTCCAGCTGGAGGGCGATGGTGAGCAAAGGTACTTGTGAGGCATGTGTTCAGATACACCAAAGAGTATAAGGCAGGCAGAGGTGGGACGGTCCTGGCAGCCCTGTCAGTCCATCCCCAAACCCAAGCCTGTGGGGCCTTTCATATTACAAAGAAGCTCATTATGTGGGCCCTGCTAGTACCCTTCAGCCTCAGCTGGAGTTAAGAGCGGTAGGGAGCAAAGGGAGCTCCTAGAGAAAATAGCCTGTGACCAATGTTGGCTTTTCCCTGTGGGGACAACAGCACAAGTCCCATGTGCCTGCAAAAATGGTGGAATTGCCAAGCAGGGGGCTGGCTGGTGCTGGAGGGCCTACTAGGCATGGGCTGCAATAGGATTGTTCTGGGCCTATACCCTTTAGTCCCAAGCATCTGGCCATCAGTGGTCTACATGTGCTGGATGCACTCATCAGGGGGTTGTCTGTCCCTTACGGCAGCCCTGCTGCTGCTGAGCCATCCACATTACCCTTCTATGGCTGCTGTATCCACCAGCACTGTGGCTTCTACTGCCTCTATGTTCCTGTTAGCTTCACTGCAGGGACTTGTCCATAGGCCTGGCTGCTGGACTCTGCCTATTCCCGTGCCAGAACTGGACCTTACTGGCTGCTACCCAGGGTCTTTTTCTTGATTTTCTTGGAAGTAGTGCCTGGGACTCATGCAACCAAGCCAGCCCCCTGGGCTGGGCCCCTACAACTTCGTGGTTCTGCACTGTGCAAGTCTTAGGACTCCAGAGGACTGGCTGGCCAGCCTGTCACTGCCACTTGGGGCATTCTTAGTAGCATTGGTGGAGCCTACTGCCTCATCTTGTGACATGGAGCCACTAGGTCCACAGGGTAGGTATCCTGAGGCCAGAGAAGAGAGTGGAGGCCCTGACCACATGGAAGGGGCCGTCACTAGACCTACAGGACTCAGTAAGGGTGCTGTAATAAATCCTTGGGTGGTATCAGGTACAGAGACTGGCATTGGCAGGCACTTACTCATCACTGCACCTTTGTGCTGGGCTGAGCATCTGCAGCTGTGGACTCCGCATAGGGTTGTTGTGGCCATGGCTCTGCATCTTGGTGCCTATCTGTGCCACTATTGCACTGCATGCCTCGATCAGTGCCTGCGCCTGGATTTGGCTGGGCTGGGCGTCAGGCTGGGGCCAAGAGGCCATGGGGACGGAACTGGATCTGGATACTGATGCAGTGTGGCCCTGGGCAGAACCTGGCATTTGGTCATCATGTGGGACCCAAAGGTAGGCCCAGAAATGGAACTTTGTCATTAATAGGATATGGCCACAAAGCAGGACACAGAATATAGATACAGACTGTAGTAGGATCCTGCCCAGTCCCTGAAGGTCCGGGAGTATTAGCAACACCAAGGCCTCCAAAAGCCTGTGTTCTAATTCCAAATTTGGGGATATCCGCACCATCCCACCACCAGCAGCTCCAGTTCCTTAAAGAAAACTTGTACTGTATTTTCCGGCATATAAGACGACCGGGCATATAAGACGACCCCCTAATTTTACAGTTAAAACATAGGTTTAGGCCTATATTTGCTGTATAAGACTACCCCCACTTCAGAGGCTATAGTCTTATACAGCGAATATAGGCCTAAACCTATGTTTTAACTGTAAAACTAGGGGGTCGTCTTATACGCCCGATCGTCTTACACGCCGGAAAATACGGTATGTACTGTTTGAACCCAACAATTCTCAGCAGGTCCTGAGAAATCCAGTGAGAGACTGGGGAGACACACCCAAGGACAATAGTCATCATAATGAAGATTCTATCTCCTCTGCCCCAATGCATCCCAACTTCAATAAAATATCCTGTCGCTTCTCAGCCTTTTGTCTAAGATCAAGTGTAATAAAATATCCTGTCAAATGACTGTAGATGAATTTCAAGGTCTAATTTCCTTGTGGTTTTCATGACATTTGCATGCTTTTGAAAGGGGAAATAAGTGCCAGGAGATGTAAACCACATAATCAAAGAACTTCTGTGTGGTTCCTTCTGGCCCAAACCTCTTCCTCTCCTGGCCAGGTGTGTCCAGGTGGGCGCCCGAAAAGCGCCAGTCTCATGGGGCCCCTCCACCAGCACTTCTGCTTGGTCTCTGTGCTGGAGTCCTAACCAGATTTCCAGGGCTTCATTCTACTCAACTGGTTCCATAATGCCAAAGCTGTGACTTCAGAAATCTGATAGGGACTCACAGTTGCTCCCGAGAAGTTTGGGATGGTCCCAAGATTTCTAGAGCGAAAGAGAAAAGTCGAAGAGCAAAAGGACCATGCCTGCCTCCTGCCGAAAGTCCCGCAGTCATTATTCCTCCAAGAGAATATCTCGGGAGACGGAAATGAGGCTCCCGGAAAAGGGGGTTAGGATGCACTCTGTCCTTTAACCTGGAGAGCCCCGCCCCCGCCCGCCAAGGAAGGATATCATTGGCTCGCTCTGGCGGTTTCGCTCTCCTATTGGTCAGTGGGCTAACGTCAACGTGACGTTTGGCCCCAAAGATTTTTTTCGGTTTCCGGTGTCCCTGCCATGGCGACTGTGGACTCTGTGTCGCTCTTCACTGGCCTCGGCCTGAGCGAGCAGAAGGCTCGCGAGACGCTCAAGAACACGGCTCTGAGCGCGCAGCTGCGCGAGGCGGCGACCCAGGTGCGAGCCTCTCTGCTCTCGGCCGGATTGTGCCCCCGCCGCAGCGCCCAGCTGTTCCCCATCCTGACCTACCCACCTTGTCTCGCGTATGCCGTTCTCACTGGGCGTGGGGCTTCTCTCCTGACCCCTCTGACCCCAGGCGCAGCAGACTCTGGGCTCCACCATTGACAAGGCTACCGGGACCCTGCTGTATGGCTTGGCCTCCCGACTCAGGGATCCCCGGCGTCTCTCTTTTCTCGTGAGCTACATTGCCAATAAGAAGATCCACACCGAGCCCCAGCTGAGCGGTGAGACCCCCTGCCTGTCCTGCCACTTCCACCTCCAACCCTCAGCTAAGACCTGTTTCTGCTAAGTCCCTCAGTATCTCTCTAGAAGCCTAGATCAGCACTCCTCTCTAAATCAGACCTGACACTGAGGGATGGAGTGGGCAGACTGACTGGGGAGCTATGCAGGTCTGAGAGATAGCCTCCCTCACAACACAGGATTCTTTCCTGTGGTCCCACGGTTTCTCTAGGGTGGCGCAGTGCTTACCTCCTCAGAGGCCAAACTGTAATTGGGGTTTCATGGGATCAGGGCCCTGTCTCTCTATTTCTTGGATGCCACCAACTCATTGGCTCTCCTTTCTCAGCTGCCCTTGAGTATGTGCGAAGTCATCCTCTGGACCCCATCAACACCGTGGACTTCGAGCGGGAATGTGGTGTGGGCATCGTGGTGACCCCAGAGCAGATTGAAGAGGCTGTGAGTCTTTCTCCAGGTGTCAGCTGCCTCCTTAGTTTTGACCCTGGAAAAACGAGTGGCTCAGCTTCTCCACCCAGGAAGACCCAGGATGTGGTT
Organism: Craseonycteris thonglongyai; assembly: GCA_004027555.1. Classification (NCBI taxonomy): domain Eukaryota; kingdom Metazoa; phylum Chordata; class Mammalia; order Chiroptera; family Craseonycteridae; genus Craseonycteris; species Craseonycteris thonglongyai. The sequence goes on along the minus strand of PVKE010022316.1, from coordinate 21,651 downwards.
CTGAAGGACACTTTCCCCAACCACATGGTTTGGCTTTCTGCAGGTGGAGGTTGCCATAAATCGCTACCGGCCCCAGCTCTTGGTGGAGCGTTATCGTTTCAACATGGGGCTGCTGATGGGTGAGCAGGGCCTGGGAAGGGGACTGTGTTGTTCTGTCTGGTCACGCCTTCTCTTCTGGGGGTGAGTGAGAGGGAGGTGGGGGGAAGAGTGGGAGCACCTTAAAAAGTGGTCTGGCTTGGCCCAGACTCTGGTTTTGGAGGTCAGCCAAGTCTTTTTTTCTTGGGAAAGAGGGTGGGAAGTGCCTTCCTTTGCCTTTCTGTAGCTCCTTGTGCCCATGTTTCTAGGAGAGGCTCGGACTGTTCTCAAGTGGGCAGATGGCAAAATGATCAAGCATGAAGTGGACATGCAGGTGGGTGCCTCTTTGAGCTGAAGCAGGCACACATCCTGCTGTGAACAGGGCCTCGAGTCCACTGAGGGATAAACGGGCCAGGGGGCAATGACCCTGTCCCTTTTCTGCTGATGAATAGTAGAGCCTGGTATGAAAGACTTGGGCCTCTGAATTGTGCCTAATTTGGAACAAGTTGCTTTACTCTGAACCTCAGTTTCCCCACCTTGTAAATAGGGGTGATGTGGCCTTCATCTCATTTGAAGATGAGCGTCTTCATTTAGGATGCTGGTAGAGAATCACAGAGGATGATGGCCGAGGTAGAATCCTTATCTTGATGCTGGACTCATAGTTGCTCTCTAAATGGCAGTTTTTGTTACCTGGGCCAAGTGTGGACACTCAAGAGAGAAAGAGACTAGCAGGACCATGTGAGGAGCAGAGGTGGGATGGGCTAGGTAGGTTTTTCAAGGTGGTGCCAGTAGACAAGCCAGGAAGCCCTTAGGTGGGTGGGTAGGGTCAATCAAGGGCTTCTGGAAATTGAACACTCCTGTCGTAGGCCTGACTTTGGTCTCTGCTCAGGTCCTCCACCTTCTGGGTCCCAAGACTGAGACTGATCTGGAGAAGAAGCCCAAGGTGTGGCTGAGTATGGCCCTGGGCCCCTGGGGATGAGGTGGTGGTGAGACCTTAGGCTGGGGAAGGGAGTGTCTGACCCCAGTGATCCCAAGACCCTGCCCCAACTTCTGGGATTCTCTCAGGTGGCAAAGGCTCAGCTGGAAGAAACAGACCGGAGGACTGCAAAAGATGTGGTGGAAAATGGTGAGAGGCTTGAGGTTCCTGTCATATTCAACTCCCTAGCTCCTGGGCTTTCCACCTGATGGGTCCTTGCTGCTTTGTCCCCTCAGACCATTGGCTTGCACATCCCCTTTCTTCTGTAAGACTGGAGAAGTTCTGGTGACTGACCTCAGGAAGCCTGAGAAGTCTGGCTGTGAATCTCTTGTCTCTGGGGTTGGGGGAAGAGGGCCCTGTTTGATTCTGCTCTGGTTGCAGGGTATTAGTACTAGCAGGCACCTCCCTGAGCTGTATGTAGTAGCTGTGTCCCAGAGAATAAGTTTCCCTTGGTCTCTTCTCTGCAGGTGAGGCTGCTAGCCAGACCCTGTCTCTGATGGAGCAGCTCCGAGGGGAGGCACTAAAGTTCCACAAGCCTGGTGAGCAGACAGGGAAAAGATCCAGGGGAGGGCTGGATCTTGATAGTAACTCCTATAAGCCCTGCCTATCCCAGGGGGCCTTGGCCTGCAGTCTGGTGCTCAGGCTCATTCTGGTCCTGGCAGGTGAGAACTACAAGACTCCAGGCTATGTGACCACTCCACATACCATGGATCTACTGAAGCAGCACCTGGAGATCACTGGGGGACAGGTGTGTAGTGCCATCAGCACAGGGGCCTGGGCTACCTCCATACTGACCCATCTTGCCTATCACCATGGCCACCCTGAGAAAGGGCATCTGTTCCTTTAGGGATGGTCTGAGCTCTGACCTAATTTCTCTGTTCCCATTCCCCTCATCTCAGGTACGCACCCGGTTCCCACCAGAACCCAATGGAATCCTGCATATTGGACATGCCAAAGCCATCAACTTCAACTTTGGCTATGCCAAGGTAAGTGTGCATCTGGGAACCTGGCAAGTAGGGTGACTGCTTATTGCTCCCAAGACTATATACCAAAGGGGTGTCCTGCCTTCCCTGCTGCTCTCCTAATGGACCCAAAGCAGTTAGACGCCATGGAGGGGAATCATACATGTGAAGATAACTGAGGAACCCATTGCACTTGGGAAAAAGCTCTGAGATGAGGCAGTGAGTCCAAGTTTGAGAGAATTTCCAGTGCTATTCAAGTTGGTGTATGAGATGCCTCGTATGGGGCATTTAGATACAAGAAGATGAGTAGAACTCCTGAAGGTGTTTCCAATTCTGACATGGGAGAGCTCTGAGAATGGACTAGTTTCACGAGTGGTACTGTGGGAACCGATGACATGGGAGCTAACAGATCACGCAATTCTCCTAGGCCAACAATGGGATCTGTTTTCTGCGTTTTGATGACACCAACCCTGAGAAGGAGGAAGCAAAGTTCTTCACTGCTATCTACGACATGGTGGCCTGGCTGGGTATGGGCTGGGAAGGGCTGGGCTGAGCTGGTGGTCAGTGGGCCTCTCCTTGGGCCGTGGCTGGCCATGGGGTGTCCCTGGCTGGTTGCTCATACTGTGTCTCATTCTGCCCAGGTTACACACCTTATAAGGTGACATACGCCTCTGACTATTTTGACCAGCTGTATGCCTGGGCTGTAGAACTCATTTACAGGTGAGGCCAGGGCTGTGATGTGGAGCCAGGCAGGCTGACCACGACACAGCCATGCCAGGTGCTCATACCCCTTTCCCATAGGGGCCAGGCCTATGTGTGCCACCAGCGAGGGGAGGAGCTCAAAGGCCATAACCCACTGCCCTCACCCTGGAGAGACCGTCCCATCGAGGAGTCACTGCTACTCTTTGAGGTGGGGTTCTGGAGGGGGCAGCTAGGTCTGGGTGGGTCAGCATACTGAGGATGAGACGCCCCTGTGCTAAGAGGCTGCCTGAGCTTGTGCTTCCCTCAGGCAATGCGCAAGGGCAAGTTTGCAGAGGGTGAGGCCACACTGCGGATGAAGTTGGTGATGGAGGATAGCAAGATGGATCCTGTGGCTTATCGAGTCAAATATACCCCACACCATCGCACAGGGGAAACATGGTGGGTATGAGCATGGGGATTGGTGGGCCTTGGGTAGGACAGAGTGGGGCTGGATGTTAGGGCCCACTGCCTATGCCCCGCAGGTGCATCTACCCCACCTATGACTACACGCACTGCCTCTGCGACTCCATCGAGCACATCACCCACTCACTCTGCACCAAGGAATTCCAGGCCCGGTGAGGGATCTGGGCCCATGTGGTGGGTAGGGCCAGTGGGCTTCTAGCAGCCCTTCCTGTGGTCTCTCCCTGGTCTGAAGCCCTGACTCGACCCTCCCATCCCAGACGTTCTTCCTACTTCTGGCTGTGCAATACGCTGGATGTCTATTGCCCTGTGCAGTGGGAGTACGGCCGCCTTAACCTGCACTATGCAGTTGTCTCTAAGAGGAAGATTCTCCAGCTTGTGGCAGCTGGTGCTGTGCGGTAGGTATGGTTTGGCTCATTCCAGGTTGGTGGTACCTTCTGCCAAAGGCCTTCTCACCACTTCCTTGCCCACAGGGACTGGGACGACCCACGGCTCTTCACACTCACAGCTCTACGACGGCGGGGCTTCCCAGCTGAGGCCATCAACAACTTCTGTGCTCGGGTATGGCCCAGTGGGGGCTGAGCATGGCAGTCTGTGGTCATAGTTGTGACTGATGCTGACCTTTCCTCTTAGGTAGGGGTGACAGTAGCACAGACCACAATGGAGCCACATCTGCTAGAAGCCTGTGTGCGTGATGTGCTGAATGACATAGCCCCACGGGCCATGGCTGTGCTGGAACCATTACGGGTCATCATCACCAACTTTCCTGCTGCCAGGGTAGTTTGGCCTCAATGTGTGTGCGCGCGTGTGCATGTCTGTTGGGGCAGGGGTGTCCTAGTATCTAGTGTGACTCAGACACCCATCTCTTGCTATAGTCCTTGGACATCCAGGTGCCCAACTTCCCAGCTGATGAGACTAAGGGCTTCCATCAGGTTCCCTTTGGATCCATTGTCTTCATCGAGAGGACTGACTTCAAAGAGGTGAATGGGAGGGTGGAGGGTCCTATTTGCCGCTGAGCGCAGTCCTGAAGTTTATCTACTTTCTGCTTCAGACCACCAATCCCTGCCAGACACTGGGGTGGGGGGAAAGCCTCTCATAACTTTCCGACCCTTGTAGCCTCTTTTGTCCATTCTACCTCCTATCTCTAGGAGCCAGAGCCAGGCTATAAGCGCCTGGCATGGGGCCAGCCTGTGGGCCTGAGGCATACAGGCTATGTCATCGAGCTGCACCATATTGTCAAGGTGAGAGCCAGCTGCAGCTTTCCTACTGCAGTGCCTGCTGGGGGAAGGATCTGGATACAGCCTGCAGTCCTGGTAGTAGATCACAAGTCTGACTACAGGCCTCTCCCCCTCGACTTTCAGGGCCCCAGTGGATGTGTGGAAAGCCTGGAGGTGACCTGCAGACGGGCAGATGCTGGAGAAAAGCCCAAGGCCTTTATTCACTGGGTTTCACAGCCTCTGACTTGTGAGATTCGCCTCTATGAGCGACTGTGAGTGAACAGCAAGGGTGGGGGCAGGTGCAGGATGGGCACTGCCTGCTGTGGTTGCCCACTGGAGTCTGACCTTCACTCTGGCCAGATTTCAGCACAAGAACCCTGAAGATCCTGCTGAGGTGCCTGGTGGATTCTTAAGTGACCTGAACCCGGTAGGTTCCTGGGGTGTAAGGTAAGAGTGGTGGGTCTCCCTGACTGGATGACCATCTGAGTTCCCTGCCCACAGGCATCGCTACAAGTGGTGGAGGCAGCATTAGTGGACTGTTCTGTGGCCCTGGCAAAGCCCTTCGACAAATTCCAGTTTGAGCGGCTTGGCTACTTCTCCGTGGATCCAGACAGCCAACAGGGACAGGTGCCTGAATTACCTGCCTGGCCTTTGCACAACAGTGATAGTGGTGGCTGCAACTCACTGTGCCAAGTGCTTTGCCTACATTTCCTTAGTAGGAATGCCACCTCAGGTGGCATTCATGTTCTGCTGATGAGGAAATAGTCTTAGAGGTTAAGTCCACACACAAAATTTTGTATAGACCCTGCCTTTCTTATTCCTCAAGGTAAGGGTCAGGCATAGGAGCTTTATACTCCTTATAAAATGGAGGCCCAGAGCCATCCAGTCCCTTATCCAAAGTCATAAAGTTATTGACCTGAGTCTCCTGATCCTCAGCTCTTCTGGGATGAATGAGGTGAGGGTATTTGTGGTGAGACCCACCCTGGCCTCCTGGCCTGGTTCTGGCTTGGTGCTCATTCTTCCCCCTCTGCCCTGCAGCTTGTCTTCAACCGGACTGTCACGTTGAAGGAGGACCCAGGAAAGATGTGAGCTGGAAGCCCTATGGATTTACCTCATGTTCCTGAAGGCTAGGGGTACTCAGACTCCATGTCAATAAAGAACTGCTAAATTACCCCGGCGTCTGTGTTACTTATCTGCCCTGAGGTCCTCAGAGACATGCTGGGGTTAGTGGGGTGGAGGGAGGGAAGGAGGCACTGCACACACAGCTTTGAAATCACAGGTGCACTTCTTGGGGCTCAAGGCCAGGAGCCTGGGCCTGATATTCTCTGCATCTGTCCTAAGGGCCCTGGGGTGATGTTCCACTGGTTAGGAACTCTGTGCCAGAGAGATCTGGAAAATTTGTGCCTGCCTGCATGCCTAGGTTGATAAAGAGGCCAGGCTCCCTGTCCAATTACTCAGCAAATGATTGAATGCCTACTATGTGCCAAGCTCAGTGATAGGAGGAAGATGGTATGAGCAGGCACCGCGCAGGAGAGGTTTCCTTGGGGCCTGTATGAGGCTACAGGAGGTTCCTGGCCCAGCCTGGGCTTCAGAAGACTACTCTCAGGAAGTGATTTCCTCAGAGAAACCCCTGAAGGACTAGTGGTAGTTTGCCAGGAGGGCAGGAGGAACAAGTGCAAAGACCCAGAGGTCTTTTAAAAGCATATGGCAAGCTGGTTGCCCTCTAGTAAAGTAGGGGCTACTGCTGGAGCCCATGCGTGCATGTGCTTGCACCTTTAACATCCTCCACATTTTCCCTGTATACAAACACCAGACGACCAGGGGCCCGCTTTAAGGTGGACTGGGTTGTGGAAGGCTGAATAGAAGATATGGAATAAGGAGGGTCCCAGACGCTAGGTACACGAGAGGAGAGTATCCTGGGTGTCGTCCCAAGTGGGCCTGCGGCTGGAGGCGCCAGGCTTAAGTCAGGGACTCTGGGGACCACCTTAAGCGAGAGGCCGGGCCCCGCCCCGCGTGGGGCTGAGCTGGTCCAGGTAGGCGGCAGAAGGAGCAAGCTTAGAGCCCCAGCCTTTCCAGCTCCAAAGCTAGGCCGATCTCCAGCCTTGGCTCCACCCCGCATGGAAGAGTGTTCGAAGGCGGGGCTTTCCGCCCTACACCCCTCTGGCCCCTACTGCAGCCGGAGGCCCGGCCTACCTGCACAGCAGAAGCGTTCCCTTTAAGTCTAGCCAGGAGGCAGCCTCAAGTCTCGCGGGATCCAACGCCCGGAATATCGCGAGAGGGGTATTCGGCATTCATTGGCTGGGAGGGTTGAATGTAAGATGGCGCCCAGGGAGCTGTGAGGGGAAAATCCTGTCGGTCTTGGAACGGCGACGGCAGAACCGGGACCCCGAACGGTGCAGCGGGGCCGGCGGGTAGAGCGGCGGCGGCAGCGGCGGCGACGAGGTCGCCGGGTGAGGACTCCAGTGGGGTCAGGGATGCGGCGAGACTGCGGCCCTGAAACAGCGGGCCCACCCCACACAACGGCAGCGGGCGGGCGGGCGGGCGGGCGGGCGGGCGGGGGCGGGAGGGCCGCTGCCGCTGGGCCCTGGAGACCGCAGGGCGGCTCCGGAGCTCAGAACGTCTCTGGGCTCGAGCGTCCCCGCCTTTTAGGTGGGGGAGGGGCGGATTCGGGTGGGCGCGGCGCGCGAACGCGCGCTGGTGCTCTCGAGCGGCAGGGCCTGTTTAGGCGCGCGGGCGCGCGGGCGCTGTGCGGCCCTCTCTGTGCGCGTGGCCGCCGACGTGCGCGTTCTCGGCCCGGATATCTGTTCTTGGAGCTGCGGTTCGTGGGCAAGAGCGGCTTTCTGGGGCGCGCGCTCGCCCGCGACCCCCGGCTTCGGGGCACGCGCCTTGCTGTTGGGTGGCGGCACCGTCGTGAGAGCGCGCAGGTGTACACCCCTGTTGCGCGGAGGGGTGGTGGGAGGGAGACTGGCAGTGTGAGGAAGGTTGCGGGTTGGGCCCTTCCTGCTCTGGTGACGTCCACGGACCTCTCGGGAGAAACCAGCTGGCTTTGCGGTCTGGCTAGTGGCCTCGCTCTTTTGCGAATCTGGCGAGATTGCTGGTTTTCCTCGAAGAATGCGGTGATCCGAGGCCCATGTGCGGGGTGGGTACTTGAGAGTGCTGCCCTGCTTCGAAAACCTAAGTCCTGTTGTGGTCTGTGAGGGCTGCGAGCCCCCCTCAAGTTTCCTCACCTTGTTCTGCTGCTTTGTACTGGGGAGGGAATGTTAGTCCTATAAGGCCCTTTCTTCAGCGTTACCTATTTTCTTGTTATTAGAAAGTAATTCTTCCATAAGGGCAATTCCTTTTCATATCATCTCTGTGTGCTCCGGAGGAGGATCCGCTTCTGTGGTTGAAGTGAAATTACCCAAGTTCTAAAATGCCACTTCAATTAAATCGTTAATTGCAGCCGCCTTCTGTGTGGATGGGAGGGACTGACTTGTACTGTTAGACTAAGGGCCCACTATTGCGGCCAAAAAGTTGCCCGGAACAAAATTGAACACGAGAATCAGCGTTTTGGCTTCTTTTGTAATTCCTACATTCACAGCAGAGGAAAGTCCTAAAGTCAGTCTGTGTATTACTGCAAAAGTCGCGTTTGATACATGTTTCAATCCTTTTAGGACTTTTTTTTTTTTTTGGTGACCCCAGCACTTAAAACTTTCTGGTGCCAAGGGAGTTCTAGGTTTGCCCTAGAGAATTTACACTTCTTTTTTTTCTAAGACAAAACATCTTCTAGGACTAGGTTGTTTTCCAGTCTTGCTTTATTACGTTTAAAGGAAAAGAAGCTTAGAGGAAGTAAAATTAGCATTCAAATTGGATAATAATGGGGGTAGTTCTTTCTAATACAATGTATTTTTAAGAACAAAGTTAAAATTTAAAAAGAGGCTGAGGATGGAAGAAGGAACATCTTTGCTCTGTCTTCTTCAGAATGTTACAAGTCATAAGAACTCAGGACAATCAACAGAAATACATGCAACATGGTGACTGGTGAGTTAAAATCATTCATATGCTGGAAATATGTGTGCAGTTTTTTCCTGGTAATACTGAAACATTACAAATCCCACGAATCATTCTGGGTGCTGTCTGCCAGAAACTGCTAGGTGCTGGAAAATTGAAGATGTGAGAAACCAACATCTTTGAATCCAGTCAGTTTGCTGCTTAAACAATTTTATCCTCTTAAAATAAGTCAGTGCAACTTTCAGGTTTTTAGCAAGACAAAGCTTCATCTTTTCTGAGGACCTGAATGGTTCAAAGAAAAGCAGTCAAGTTTATCTAGGATACAATTAAATTTTTAATATGTCTTTTAGGCCTTACTATTCTGGAATATCTTTTATTTATTTTATTTTTTAGCTATTAAGTTTGAGGTGTGCCTTTTAAATTGGCGTTTGCAGATAATATTTCTTTGTATGCTCATTAACTTAGATTTACCTATTAGAAGACATCCTACTTCCAGTCCTCTATGATGAATAATTTGTGCACTTCTCCATGAACCTCTGACTTTGTACATCCCTTTTCCAGCTTATGTTGCCATTTCAAACAAAAGATCAAATAGTGGTTGAAGTTTCTTGTAAATTTGAATTGCTCCAGAGGTAGCCAAAATCAGCAGCTTTGGGTGTGGCTGTCCTCCATTATGACATCTTCAGAGTCAGGGATTTCTTCCTTCAAACTTGCATGTTTGTGAGTTGTCCTTGATGTACCATGTTTCTTGTTTGTCTACTTTTTAAGTGGTTACCATTTATCTCTAATGGTCTTTCATTGCTCAGCCTCAGGTTGAGGTGTACATGAACACCTGTTGTTTTTGTTACTTTGTATGAAGTGCCCTTCGTTTTGTTCCATATGTTTTAAGTCCTCTCCAACCTTCACTTAAAAATGCTTCATTTGCTTTTTTCCTAATTGTTGTACTGGATTGTGATTTGATTGTGACTGCATGAAGAAATGATAGATTAACCTCTTGCTTTACTAAAAGGGGGAAAATAATTGTCCTTTGGTCTCACACTATACTAGAGCTGGTTGGCTATGTCAAAAAACTCTTTATTTTTTTTATTTATTTTTTATTGTTTTTGACAGAGAGAGAGAGAGAGAGAGAGAGAGAGGTACAGAGATACAGAGATACAGAGACAGAGAGAGAACTGAACTGGGGGCACTCCCCAGTTCAGCACATGGGTCCGCACGGGCCAGGACCGGGATGTGATCCTGGGTCCCCGGCGCTGCAAAGTGAGCACTTAACCCAAAGTGAGCGCTTAACCCACTGAGCCATCCCAGCTTCCTCTTTTTTTTTTTAAGATTTATTTTATTGTTTGAGAGAAGATGAGAAAGGGAGAAAGGGGAAGGCTCAGAGCAGTCTCCATAGTTGTACATCATCAGTTGTGATATAATTTCATTCCACACAGGTGGATGTGGGGCAGTGTGGGGCAGGAACCAAACTCGGGGCCTCACACATGGGATGCGAGAACCTTCATCACCATTCCAGAGGCTACCAGTTGTGCCAGAATTCAGCAAATGGGATTATGCACAGGACTGGGGCCAGGATTTGATCCCCAGACCTCATGGTTGCAAGGCAAGTGCTCAACCTGTTGAGTTATCCTGGCATCCCCCAGAAAGCTCTGAGACAGAGACTGAGAAAAGGGGAGGGCCAAGAGCAGTCTCCATAGTTTGCACGTCACTAGCTTTCGATATAATTTCACTCCACAGGTGGGCACAGGGCCACACAGGGCAAAAACTGGACCATGGGCCTCCCACTTGGGCAGCAGTAAGAACTGAACTGGGACCATACCTTAGCTCAGCATGTGGGTTTCACACAGGCTGGGGTCGGATTGAGCCTCACACCCTGGGGCTGCAATGTGAACCCCCAACCTGCTGAACCATCCCAGTATTCCTTTTTTTTTTCATTTAAAAAATACGTGAACTATCTATGTAAATTCGGATGATCTGTATACAGTTTAGTGAAAAATTATAAAGTGAATCACTGTGTAACACACTTCTTTAAGAAATAGAACAGGGGAAGCCGGGATGGCTCAGTGGGTTGGGCGCTCGCTTTGCAGCGCCGGGGACCGGGGATCGAATCCCGGCCCTGGCCCGTGCGGAACCATATGCTGAACTGGGAGCTCCCCCAGTTCAGTTCTCTCTCTGTCTCTGTATCTCTCTCTCTCCCTGTCAAAAATAAATATTTAAAAAAAAAAAAGAAAATAAATAGAACAATGCAAAATGCCAGCACCTCTGAACTGAGTGAGCCTTTCATGGGTCCTTTCCTGGTCACAACTTCTCAACCCCTAAAGACGGTTATTTTTTTGACTTCTGTGATAATCAGGTTCTTTGTTTTTCATTTTACTTTTACCACCTTATATCCCTCAACAGCATGGTTTTGTTTGCCTTTGAAATTTGTATAAATGGAATCATGCGGTATTTTGTGTCTTCCTTATTGTAGCATTGTGCTTGTGAAATTCATCCACCTTGTGGGCAACTGTAGTTCATTCATTCCCCTTTCTTTAAAGATTTATTTTTACTGTTTTTTGACACAGAGAGAGGCAGAGAGAAGGGGGAGGGCCCAGAGCAGTCTCCATTGTTGACAGCATTAGTTTTCTATATAGTTTCACTCTACAGGTGGGCACGGGGCTGCACAGGGCAGGAACTGGGCCTCCCACATAGGCCCAGGCAAGAACTGAACTGGGGGCACACCCCAGTTCAGCATATGGGTCCTCCTGGGTCGGGCTGGGATTGGATCCTTGGGCCCAGGGGCTGCGAAGCGAGCGCTTAACCCGCTGAGCCATCCCAGCTTCCCCCTCATTCCCCTTTCTGTATAGTGTTATTCTGAATGGTGGATATACCATAATTTATCCATTCAATTGATAGACATCTAGATTTCTTCCATTTGGGGGCTATTATTACCAATGCTACTATGAATATTCTAGTATAAGTACCTTTGTGTATGTGTGTGCCATATACACCTAGGAATAGAATTGCTGGGTCATAGAGAATGGATATTTTCAACTTACTAGATATTGCAAATAGTTGTGCCAGTTTACAGGCCATGTGAATTTAAGTTTCTGTTTGAAAGTGTGTTATCCAAAAATAGAACTGTGAAAATGCCCCTATATCAGGGACTACTGGTAAAGGCATAGGGCAGATGAATGGCCCAATGGGATAATTTCTATCACAAACCCTACAGTGGATTAATAATATCATGAAGAAGAAAAATATATCTCTGAATTTGCTTCTTTGAAATGACTCCTTGTGTTAATTAGGACAAATTTGACTGTATCTCCTTAAAATGGAAATTTTTTTTTGATGTTCATATTCTTCAAACTAGACTCCCTAGGCTATGAGGAGCCATTGCTGGAGTAGATGTGAGCCTTGAGAGGGATCCAAGAGCATGACTGTTGGGTAAACAAGAAGAGGCAGGGCTTTCAGGCAGCGCCTCCTAGCTTCTCTTAGTCCATCACATATTCAGTCACCCACTAGTCAGGAAGAGGTATCAGATTTGAGGGGGGACCCAAGAAAGGATGATTTCTGTGAGTACCTAGGTTTTTTCTTAGTACCTACATAGAAAAAAGAAATTAGAAAACAGACTGATAGGAATTTAATAGATTGCTGCTTTGTAGTAACCTTTGTGGTACTATCTTGTATTCTAGTGATAAAATAATAATGGTAACTTTCATATATGAGGGACTGCTCTGTGTCAGGCACTATGTTAAGCTTCAGTAAAAGAAGGTACTGGAGAAATACTAGTGATCAAGGTGTACGTACAAGAGAAAATATCTTGGGTCTATCGGTGTGGAGCTTGTTCATTTATTGTTTTGCAAAATAGTGATACTTAAAGTATTCAGAAGCAAATAAATACTTGTTTACAGATTTCCCCCGCCCCACTGAGCCCCAGAGTGTTTTCCCATCTCTTTCCATTTCTAATTCCCAGAAATTGGGAGTACTGAACTATCTCTTCAGCTTTGTGTTTTTCATAAGTATTTTAAATATTTATTTATGTATTTTTATTGTTTTTTTCACAGAGAGAGAGAGAGATACAGAGACAGAGAGAACTGAACTGGGAGAGCTCCCAGTTCAGCATATGGTTCCACATGGGCCGGGGCCGGGATTCGATCCCTGGTCCCCAGCGCTGCAAAGTGAGCGCTTAACCCACTGAGCCATCCCGGCTTCCCCTCATAAGTATTTTAATTAATATTTACTACTACTCACCAAGTCTTTGACATGGAGGTAATTAAAATCTTGTTTCTTTTGGGGTTATAAAGAAATTTTGTTAAATTTATCCATTACTCTTTATTATCAAGGCTCAGCCTTGTGTTGATTTTGTCTTTAAGAGCTTGAGATTTTGAGGGAAAAGTCATATGTGATCAACCACACAGAATTGTTTGTGTCTTTTTAATTTTTTTTTTTTTTGGCTTAATACAAATTGTGATAAATATAGGAGTGTATGAAACAAGAAGAAATTTAAGTTCTCTGTGATTCCACCACCCAGGCATAACTACTATTATTAGCATATAGATGCATTTTTTGCCAGCTTTTTTTCTTATGTATATAATTAAACAATACTAGAATATAGAACGTACAAATAGCAATTGTGTTTTGCTCCTTTTTTACACATAATGTGTTTCTATGTCATTAAATTTTCTTTTATTTAGAAAACCAACTTTTTTTTTTTTAAGTTATTTTTTGTTTGAGGAAAGGTGAAAGGGGGGACGGAGACAGAGAGAGAGAGAGAGAGAGAGAGAGAGAGAGGCAGAGAGAGAGGCAGCGAGGTGCAAGCAAGCAAGCAAGTGGGAAGGCCCACATCAGTGTCCACAGTTGCACATCATTTGTTGTGACATGGTTTCATTCCACACAGGTGGATGTGGGGCCGCACAGGATGGGAACTGAACTGGGGCCTCCCGCATCAGAGATGAGAACCTCTGCTGCCGAGGCTCAGTAGTTACCAGTTTCACGCAGTTCAGTAGATGGGCCTGCATGGGCCAGAGCCAGGAATCAAACCCTGGACCTTGCAGCTGTGAGGCAAGCACTCAACTGCTGAGCCATCCCTGCATCCTCCAACTTTTTTTTAAAACCATCTATCTTCCAGATACTAACATGCTTTTTTTTTTTTTTAAGCTACTGTGTTATAGAAAGATCTATGGAATCATACACTAAAAGCTTAGAAACAGACCTTCTTTGTATGAATGTGGTGTATAATGACAGTGGCATTTCAAGTCAGTGGGCAAAGGAATTTCAATAATTGATAAAGGGACAAGTTGTTTGGTCTTTGGGGAAAAATAAAATTAGACATTTACCTTTTTACACTATGCAAAATGAATGATAAATCAGGCACGTGCAATCAAAGGTCCAGGACAGCTTTGAATGAGGCCCAAAACAAATTCCTAAAACACTATGAGAGTTTTTTGTAACCTTTTTTTTTAACTCATTAGTTATTAGCGTTAGTGTATTTTGTGTGTGGCCCAAAACAATTCTTCCAGCATGGCCCAAGGAAGTCAAAAAGTTGGACACCGTTGTTATAAATGGATTCAAGCATTACATTAAAAATACAGTAAATTAAAAAATTGAAGATGGATCATTACCTGATCTTATGGTAGAGAAGACTTTCTGAACATAAAATCAAAAGAAGCCATCACCACTATTGAGACTTTGTTTAAATTTCTGTGCTTTTCTTTATTCACTGACTAGTCTAAAATATTTCAGTATATTTCTGATGCTTTTTTCTAAGCAGCAGCAGTTTTATGTCAGATCAAATGCTGACTGAGTGTACTGTCATTACTGGGATGTGTCAGTCTGTTGGATACTGCCTTGTGAGCAGGTTACAAGGACAAGAAATGAAGCCATGTGTGTTTTAATCTGTGTAAATGGACAAATTGGAATGTTCTTTGAAATTGGCCTTTTCTGTTAATTTTTTATTCCATTGAATCTATTATTTGTTTATTTATTTATTTATTTTTTACAGAGAGGGAGAGAGAGAGAGAGATACAGAGATTGAGAGAGAACTGAACTAGGGGAGCTCCCAGTTCAGCATATAGTTCCTCACGGGCCGGGGCCGGGATTTGATCCTCGGGGCCGGGATTCGATCCTCGGGGCTGGGATTCGATCCTCGGTCCCCGGTGCTGCAAAGTGATCGCCTAACCCACTGAGCCATCCCGGCTTCCCCCGAATCTATTATTTGTTAATGTGTTTTAGCTTCCTCTGATTCCTTGGTTCTCAAGTGATTCTATGGATTTGTACAGAGTAAGTAAAGAACGACTTGGGGATTTAGTGGGGGAAAAAGTTACTTGGAAGCAATGGCTTCTGCATGAAGTCCCACCAACTGTAGTAGGCTTTAAGCATAAAGTTTTTGGCTAGCAACTAACCAAAAGATGTTTTTATCATAAAATAATTCAAATATTTTCACAAGAGTAGAGAAGAATATAATGAACACCTGTGTATGAACCTTTTATCAACATTTTCTATATAGAATTTTTTCTATTTCAAGCTATTGGTCTTGTCCCCCTTTTTCTTGATGAAAGCTTAGCGTGAACTGTGAGACTTAATAGTAGATACTTATTAAGCTTCTATTTTTTCTTTTTTTTAAGATTTATTGTTTTTTTGACAGAGAGAGAGAGAAGGGGGAGGGCCCAGAGCAGTCTACATAGTTGTAGGTCATCAGTTTCGACATGGTTTCATTCCACACAGGTGGGTGGGGGCCGCGCAGGGCAGAAACTGGTCCCTCAGCCAGGGACCGAACTGGGGGGTGAGAACTGAACCGGGGCCTCCTACATGGGAAACACACCCCAGTTCAGCATATGGGTCTGCACAGGCTGGGTCCAGGATTTGATTCTTGGTCCCCAAGCCTGCAAAGCGAGCACTTAACTTGCTGAGTCATCCTGGCTTCCCCTAAGCTTCTATTTCATTCTTTTTGAGAGCTGAATATTCATCTTCCCCCCGCCCAAGGTTTATTTTATTGTTTTTGACAGACAGAGACAGAGTGAAGGGGGAGGGTCCAGAGCAGTCTCCATAGTGGTATGTCATCAGTTTTTCAACATAGTTTTGTTCTACACAGATGGGTGGGAGCCCGCGTAAGGCGGGAACTGGGCAGGGGGCCTCCCCCATGGGAGGCACACCCCCTCAAGCCAGGGGTGGAACCAGGGGGGTGAGAACTGAACTGGGGAACCTCCTGCATGGGAAGCACAGTCCAGTTCAGCATATGGATCTGCATAGTCTGGGGCCGGGAATTGATCCTCAGTCCCCTGGGCTGCAGAGTGAACCCTTAGCCTGCTGAGCCATCCCAGCTTCCCTGAATATTAATCTTATTTGCCTTTCTGCTCAAGGAATGATTTAAAGTTTAGAGTAGAATTTCTCGTAGTGATGTTTTTGAAGATCATATTCTAGGAATATTGACAGGATTTGTTTGGAGCAGAATGGTTTTTATCATCTTTGGAAACTTTAAAAACAAGTGAGTTTGATTTGGTATGCAGTTCTGTATTCTAAAACTAAAAGATTGATTAAACAGAAATTATACTCACTTAGCTAAATAAATGCTTATTTATTATGTTATATATTTGGAAGTCTAGAGATACTCTAAAATTAATAAGTCCACAGGTGGAGATTTACAGCTATGAAAGTGATCATGGCAACAATGAAAATGTGATGGGCAATGGTTAGTAAGAGGAAAGTGATTTATTTATTTATTTTATTAATTTTTTGACAGAGAGAGAGAGATACAGAGACAGAGACAGAGAGAGAACTGAACTGGGGGAACTCCCCAGTTCAGCACATGGTTCCGCATGGACCAGGGCCGGGATTTGATCCTCGGTCCCCGGCGCTGCAAAGTGAGCACTTAACCCACTGAGCCATCCCGGCTTCCCCAGGAAAGTGATTTAAATGCCTTAAACTCACCTATCCTAAAGGACAGATCAGTGTTTAAAATTGGTAAATCAAGAATCAAGGGGAAGCTGGGATGGCTCAGTGGGTTAGGCGCTCACTTTGCAGCCCCCGGGACTGAGGATCGAATCCCGGCCCAGCCATGCTGACTCACATGCTGAACTGGGGAGTGCCTCCAGTTCAATTCTCACCGGGGTGAGACCCGGCCCAGTTCCTGCTCTGTGCAGCCCCAAGCCCACCTGTGGAATGAAACTATGTGGAAAAAACCAATGATGTGAAACTATGGAGACTGTTCTGGGCCCTCCCCCTTCTCTCTGTCTCTGTCAAAAACAATAAAAATAAATATTTAAAAAAAAATAATCAGGTCAAGGCATACTTAGTTGTTTTTACTTTTCATTTTATACCTTCCTATACTACTTGAGCATATTTTTCTTAGAAAATGGATATACTAGTTTTACCCTCCCCCCAAAAAAATAACAAAAACAAAACCAAAAACTAGGTGAAATTCAACAGTGAAAAGGTTAGGAAGCTTGTTTCTAGAAAGAAAAGTTGGTGGAATTCTCCTGTGTGCTTTAATACCAGACTTTAGATGAGGAGGCTTAAGCCTTTGGAATTACTGAAGCTTGAAAAGTGAAAGGAAATAAGGTCACTAGGAAGATTCTAGGTCTGCTTTTACCAAGCAGTGTTTTAATGAAGATTTTCTGGTTTTGTAAACTTAATTTGCAGTGTTTATTTATTCTTGTGTTTGCTCATAATGTGTTTATCCTCTTTCAAATTTGATACAAAGTTTTGTTTTGTTTTTGTTAAATTTATTGGGGTGACATTAATTGATATCAATTACATTGTTTCCAGGTGTACATTTCTACATTGCATTGTCTGTACATCGCATTATGTGCTCACCACCCAGAATCAGCTCACTTTCCATCACCGTGTGTTTGATACAAAGTTTTTGCTGCATCATTTGCTATACTTTTTAAAAAATTGCTTTGACACAGTAACTTTGATTCCAGCACAGGCAATCTTCAGAATTCAAGCAGTCTCAGTATTTTATAGTAATGCAACTAAGTGTTGAAGAAAATAAATTTTGGGAAAAGTATATTTCAGTTGACCTCTGCTGTTCTTTTATAATGAAGGTAAAAAAACTGATGTGTACCAGCATGGTAGAGAACTGGTTAATTGCTGTTCATATAATCTTTTGTTCCTTTTTGAGCAAAAGGGTATATGTAATTAGATATTAGAGTCACATGTTATGAACTTCTTAAAACTGTTATATTAGGTCTGTATTTGAGACGCACCTTCTTAAGGAAATTCCAGTCTTCATGCTCTTATCAAAGGGACGCTTTGACACATGCTGTGTAAATGTAGTGAGTTTGTGAGTTACCTACACTGGAGTGGCCTGCTCTGAATATGTAACCAGGGATGGGGTGCTTGACCTTTGTTCTTCTTACTTATATATATGCCATTGACATCATTGATAGCTTCATTTTGAAGTCTCACAGTAGACTTTCTAATTTTCTACTCTGAGAAGATAACTCAAAGCCCTTGGCAGCAGGAAGGAAGAGCTTGCTGGGCAAGGGAGATGGTCAGAAGAGAGGTGAGAAAGGGACAGACAAGAAGTAAAATTTTTTTTTTTTTAAGATTGTTTTTTTAACTTAATTTATTTATTTATTTTTGAGAGAGAGAGAGAGAGAGAGAGATACAGAGATACAGAGACAGAAAGAGAACTGAACTGGGGGAGCTCCTAGTTCAGCACATGGTTCCGCATGGGCCGGGGCTGGGATTCGATCCTCGGTCCCCGGGGCTGCAAAGTGAGCGCCTAACCCACTGAGCCATCCCGGCTTCCCCTTGATTGTTTTTTTGTTTGTTTGTTTTTTTAAGTTTTGTTTATTTTTTATTTTTATTTATTAATTTTTTGGCAGAGAGAGATACAGAGACAGAGACAGAGAGAGAACTGAACTGGGGAGCATATGGTTCTGCACGGGCCGGAGCCGGGACTCGATCCTCGGTCCCTGGCGCTGCAAAGTGAGCGCTTAACCCACTGAGCCATCCCGGCTTCCCCTTGATTGTTTTTTGACAGAGAGAAGGGGGAAGACCCAGAGCATTCTCCACAGTTGATAGCATCAGTCTTCCATATAGTTACACTCCACAGGTGGGCACGGGGCTGCGCAGGGCAGGAACTGGGCCGGAGCCTCCCGCATAGGCCCCGGCAAGAACTAAACTGGGGGCACACCCCAGTTCAGCATATGGGTCCACCTGGGCCAGAGCTGGGATTTGATTCTCGGTCTCCAGGGCTGCAAACTGAGCTCTTAACCTGCTGAGCCATCCCAGCTTCCCCCATATTTTTTTCTTTGGTCTCTTGTGGGTATTTTTTACTAAGCTACAGTAGACTCAGTTAACCAGCACCCATGCATGGGGATTGGTAAATTCCAGATAAATGTTAAGTAGATTCTTTGTTTATTTATTTATTTTTATTATTTTTTAAAGATATATTTTTATTGTTTTTGACAGTGTGAGAGGGAGATACAGAGACAGAGAGAATGGGGAGGGCCCCGAACAGTCTCCATAGTTGCACATCATTGGTTTTTCCACATAGTTTCATTCCACAGGTGGGCGCAGGGCTGCACAGGGCAGTAACTGGGCCGGGGTCTCACCCCAGTGAGAACTGAACTGGGGGCACTCCCCAGTTCAGCATATGGGTTCACACGGGCTGGGGCCGGGATTCGAACCTTGGTCCCCGGGGCTGCAAAGTGAGCACTTAACCCACTGAGCCATCCTGGCTTCCCCAGTAGATCCTTTATTAACTGGAACTCAAGCAACCAGCAAAATCTCAAAACAACTGGTAAAAAACAAAACAAAACATTTTGCCTGTTGCTTGAGTTCTGGGTAATGGAGAGTGTATTTACTAGGGAAAAACATAACATTTATGGTTGCAAGTTACCAATGTTGTAGAAACAAATAGTCATAATCCTTCTTGCAAATTGCATGTCAAATGCAGTGAAACCTGCTGTGTGTCAGCCATTCAGAGAGGACCATGGCAGTCTTGTCTGCCACTTGGAGCCAGGTAGAAGAGATGAGATATGCACACCTTATATCCGTAACATAAGGCAGAAGGTGGGGGCAGTGAGAGTCTGATATTTCTAGCCTGGTGGCTAAAGGAAACAAATCACTTTTCCAGACACTTGAGATTGTGAGAGTCCTTTTGTCAAAAAGGTTCACTTGGTTTGTGTTACTCTCATATCCTACTGCTTTTGTTCTGGAGGTGGTACTGATCGAGAAAGAATGGTTTGAAAGCAGCAGCAGCAGGGCGTTCAACCATCCATAGAGTGCGTGGTTATCCCCCAGGTCATTGAGAGTTGCTATCTACCCCTGCAGATTAATTCTTAAGGTCAATACCACGAGGAAAAACTTGTAGAATTTATTTCTGAATTTTAGTAGTGACCTAATTAAGATACTATTCAACTCCCTCCTCACTTATTTTAATAGTATTCATACTTATATAGCACTGTGTCAGGTACTTTTCTAAATGCTTTATATGTTTTTAATCTTCGTGTCAACTTAGTGAGGTAATGCTGTTTTATCCTCATTTTATAGACCAAAATAAAAAACTAAAATTAACTGACATGTCCAGGATTACACAGCTAAGGAGAAATTGAGCTAGGGTTTGAACCCAGGCTGTCTGACTCCAAAATCCTTGCATGTAACCAATGTTCCAAAAGCATGTGAGCAGTATGTGGCAAAATGGGATTTTAGGTGCTTCTAAAGAAAGGTGAAGAACACATCCTGTCTCTTGAGCCTTGCAACAGCTAAGTGGTATACTTGTCCCTTTACTGTAGGAGATATTTGGCAGTGGAAGTAGAACATGTCAGTAGAAGTCCCTGGCTTCCTTGGTAGTCCTCTCTGTGATGGTCACAGAGCAGTTTTGCATGTGAGTTATTGTCCAGTGCTTGGCTCTGCAGAAAAGATGACATTGACTAGAGCTGGGTGAAAGGTGTGTTTTTTGCTTGTTTCATCCACTACTGTGATGCATGCTTTTGTTTTTTTGTCTTCAGTGTGATAGTTTGGTTTATGGAAGTTATTTTCAGTTACCATTAACTGAAAAAATTAGGTGGTATAATAAAACTTCACTTTGGATTCCAGATGTTTATAGCTGCCCTGAGTATTTCACTCTGATGCAAGTGTGATTGCTATGTACATTTCAAAGTATAAAAAAATATTAGTGTAATTTTGACTTCTGGCCATTTATTTTATTACTAGGAACCCTAAGGACTCTACAATATGAATAATTCTCTGGAGAACACCATCTCCTTTGAAGAGTACATCCGAGTGAAGGCACGGTCTGTCCCACAACATAGGATGAAGGAATTTCTGGACTCACTAGCCTCTAAGGGGCCAGAAGCCCTTCAGGAGTTCCAGCAGACAGCTACCACTACCATGGTGTACCAACAGGGTGGGAACTGCATTTACACAGATAGCACCGAAGTGGCCGGGTCTTTGCTTGAACTTGCCTGTCCAGTCACCACAAGTGTGCAGCCACAAACCCAGCAAGAACAGCAGATCCAAGTTCAACAGCCACAGCAGGTTCAGGTAAAGTTGAGGTGCATCCTATTTAATAGACTTTTTGCCATCACAGTTTGGGTTAGTGGAACATCACATCTGTATATAGATGCCAAAGGTTATTTTCACTAGGGGGAATACTCTGGCTTTCATATGTCATATTCAATGCAGACTAAAACTATTTGCAACCACTATAAACTGAAAAACCACAGATACGTGCCATTTGTTTTGGAGAATTGAACAGTATAGAAATTAGAGGTCTTCTGGGACTAGATTTGGATGTAACACAGCTGTGTGTAACTGAAGCTTCCCTTCTGTCTGTCACCCTGAACGGGTAAAGAACACAGGGTTAGTCTTGGCTCATTACTAAAAGCATGACATATGGAACTTGTTTTAAAATGGAAAGGCTGATGTTTTAGGAATCTTCATTTAGTTGTATGGTTTCATGATTGAGATCAGCAACTGGAGACCTAAAAAATCTATGGGTGATCTCAATCATGAAATAATGCTAATTGATAGTAAAGCTTACTGAAAGAGTAGAAACTAATACATTTGCTGACATGGTAAGTTTTCCTCTTTAGGGGGTTCTTATGTGAAACTAATAATCTCTTCCAGCTATAAATGCTGTTTTCTTTTTTTTTTTTTTATCTTTTCACATTTATAGAGAGAAATTATCTTTTTGTCTTCAGTGCATATTTATTTCTATTTTACTTTTTGACAGATAGAGAGAGAGACAGAGACAGAGACAGTTAGAGAACCGAACTGTGGGAACTCCCCAGTTCAGCACGTGGGTCCTGCCTGGGCCGGAGCCGGGATTCGATCCTCG
>PVKE010022315.1:0-25680 GCA_004027555.1 Craseonycteris thonglongyai | reverse complement strand
CCAGCTTTTCTCTGACTGCCATTTGCCTGGAGTATTGTTTTCCATCCTTTTACCCTGAGTCTGTGTTTGTCCCTGTGGCTGAGGTGTGTCTCTTGTAGGCAACATATGGTTGCATTTTGTTTTTTAATTTAGTCTGCTACCCTGTGCCTCTTTATTGGTGAATTCAGTCCATTTTCATTCAGGGTGATGATTGATATATGAGGATATCCTCTATCCATTTCTTCTTTCCTTTTTATTTTTTTGTTGTCCCAACTTTTTTCCATTTATTTTGATTTCTGGATTCAGGTCGGATAGCCTCCTTTAGTATTTCTTGGAGTGCCAGTTTTGAGCTAGAGAATTCCCTCTGCTTCTGTATATCTGTAAAGGCCTTAATTCCTCCTTCATATCTAAAGGTTAATTTTGCTGGATAGTTAATTCTTTGCTGGAAATTTCTCTCTTTTAATATTTTGAAGATTGGGCTCCACTCCCTCCTGGCTTGCAGAGTTTCTGCTGATAAGTCTGGTGACAGCCTGATAGGTTTTCCTTTGAAAGTTATGTTTTGTTTTTCCCTGGCAGCCTGGAGGATTTTTTCTTTGTCATTGATTTTTGTCATCTTCAGAACAATGGGCCTTTGAGAAGATCTGCTAGTTTCTAGGAAGTTAGGGCTTCTGCTTTCCTCTTGGATTTGGGGCTGTAATTCCTTCCACAGGTTAGGGAAATTTTCATCCACTATTTGTTTTAGTAGACTCTGAGAAGATTTCATTTCGCTTCCTTCTGGTACCCCTATTATTCTAATATTGTTCTTTCTGATGGAGTCGGAAAGTTCTTGTTGGGCTCTTTCATTTCTCTTGATTTTCCTTTCCCTTTCTTCTTCCCTCTGTGACACTCCCATGTTTGTATCTTCAATTTCACTCATCCTTTCCTCTAGCTGGTCAGCCCTGTTTCCTCTGCTGGTCAGTTCTTTTTTCATCTCTCCCATTATGTCTTTCATTTCAAGGAGTTCCTTCTGGTTCTGCTCTAGGTTCTCAATTTTGTTGGTAAAGTACTCATTTTGCTCAGAAAATTTCTTGTTGAGGTCATTTAACTGTGTCTGGGTGCTTTGCCAGCATTGAGTGAGCTCTCTGAGTGTCTTGATTAATGCAGCCCTGAATTCTGTTTCACTTAGATTTGATTCCAAGTGTGCAAGGTCCTTTACTAAAGACTGCCCCTGATCTTCTGGAGGGGTTTTGGATTCTGAGGTGTGCATTGTGTTTGATGTGGTTCTTTTTGCTTTTCGCATGAGTCTGTTTTCCCTCTGGGGTTTTGCCCATCAGATGGGCTTCTCTTTATTTTTTCTTTTGGGCTTAGTTGTGGGAGAAGGAGATTTTGGGAGAGGGTTGGGGGAAGCATAAAGCTTCTGTGTCCTGGGGCACTTCAGGTTGCTGTCTTAGCTGTTGGATAGCAGGGTAGTAAAGGTGTGGCCAGGGGTGGGGGCATGTGAGTACGAGCTAGGGCGGGCCTGAGACACAATACAGTGTTCCCTCGCCACTTCGCACTTCATGTTTTGTGGCTTCAGTGCTTCGCAGGTTTCCCCAAAATATTCATCAAAAAGTAAAAATGAAAAAATACAACCATGTCGGCAGCCACATTGCAGAAAGGAGCGTTGTTTCATGTTGATGCGTGAGAGAGAAGGATCCCTGCATGTCAAACAAAGAGATGAGTTGACTCAGAGTACATACCACGGGCTCTCATAAAGGCGTGTGATTGGTTTCCGGTGCAACATCGACCAATGAGAGTACGAGTGGATTTATCCCTGTGAGTTGATTATCTGCGCATCATCGTAGCCTCACCTAGCATCTTCTCTTGTATCTCGCCAGTCTTGTCCATGATGTTGACTGTCTCGCATACTGTATTTTAGTGTTGTGTTGGCGATAACTTGTTTTGTTTAAGCGATAACTTTTTTTATTAATTAAGCCCTTATAATGCCGCCTAAGCGCTGTGCCCCTGCGAAAGCTTCCTTCGGGGCGCCCAAGAGGAAGAATGTGATGACCATCAATGAAAAAGTAAAACTTTTAGATATGATCAAAGCTCCCGGCTCTACCGTCAGCGCCTCTAACAGAAGAGTCTCCGAGTAAGCCTAAAGCTTCTACGAGTCAAGTGAGAGCCTCTCCTCCGCCACCAACACAAGACTCTTCATCTCTCTCAGAAAGCAATGTTGATTAATGTTTATCACTGTATAAGGTTTTGTAATTAACCTTATTAATTAGCACTGACACGTTTAAGTAAATACGTATACTGTTGTAATTTTTGTCTTAAATGAGTAAAGTATGAATACTGTTTACATATTTAAAACATTCTTGTACCAGCATACACGAAAATTCCTAGGGGCAAATCCTACTTCGCGGTTTTTCAGCTTTTGTGGAAGGTTCTGGTTCCCATTAACCGCGAAAAACGAGGGAACACTGTAGCAGATTCCTCTTTCAGCAGGGGGGCTGGTGGTTCAGTGCGGGTGGGGTGCAGGAGCTCTGGTCTTTCCTCCTCCTGGCTGCCCCTCCATCAATCGTATCTGTAAGCCATGCCCGCAGGGCAGCACTTGGATGGGCTGGGGTGTGGCAGAGGCCCCGGACGGTGGCGCAGTCCTGTGAACAGGCAATGACACGGCAGAGACCGGGCCGGCAGCCCAGTTACGCGCACAGTCCACAATGCCCCAGAGGTCCGGTGGGCTGGGCACCAAAAGCCGGTTCTGTGTGCAGGGAGTGGCGCTGCGGCAGCCTGGCGAGCAGGGTGCCAAAAGCCCAGTAGAGCACCTGCGAGCAGGCAGCGGCACCGCGTGGACCCCGTGGGCGGGGCACCGAAAGCCCAGCCACATACTTGCGCGCAGGCAGCGGCGCCGCAGCGGCCTGGTGAGCGGGGCACCAAAAGCCCAATTATGTGCTGGCAAGCAGGCGGCAGCTCCACAGCGGCCTGGTGAGCATGGCACCAAAAGCCCAACTGCGCGCTGGCAAGCAAGCAGCGGTGTTGGGGCGGCCCGGTGGGCGGGGCTCCAAAAGCCCAGTTGCACGCTGGCAGCAGCGCCGTGGAGGCCTGGTGGGTGGGGCGCCGAAAGCCCTGTGCGCACAGGCCGTAGCTCCGGTGGCAGCTGCTCTATGATCCCGGCTCTGTTGAGACCGCCGGATTCACTCTAAGCACGTCCAATGCAGCTATGCCCACTCAAGCCCCAGCCCTCACTCCAAGAGCCCTGTCTTCAGAAGGCGCTCCTTCACAGTCAATCTCCTCCGTAAATCAGGGGTGCTGAGCTGTTGTGGGCTGGTGCCCTGCTCTCATCCCGCCCACCAGGAAGTGCCGCCACCCTGCTCCACAGTCCCTGTTCCACTTTAGGCTCTGTGATCTGATTTGGACACTGTGTGCTGTCCCTTGAGTTCAGACGTTAAATTGTCCACAGTCTTGTGGGGCTTCCACGCTCCCTAGGTCTCGGCTTCCAGCCTGCCCTCGATCCAGCTTCACTTTGACCGTAGTCCCCCAATTCCCCTTTGTTTTTGCCAGCCCTGGACCGCGCTCCGAGTCTCTGTCCCTGTACTGCTGCTTCCCTTTCCCTCTCCCACTTTCCCCTTTTTTCTCTAACCTTTGTGTGTTGTTTTGTGTTGTGTGGTTCTCTTAGTTGAGGTTTCTTCTCAGGGTTTCCCCTGTGGATTCCCCTCTGTTCACAAGGCCCTTCCCAGGCAGTTATCGGCATTCTCCTCTCATGCCGCCATCTTGGATCTCTCCCTATTTTATTATTTTTTAAAGATTTATTTATTGTTTTTGACAGAGAGAGAGAGAGAGAGAGAGAGAGATACAGAGTCAGAGACAGGGAGAAGAGGGAGGGCTCAGAACAGTCTCCATAGTTGCACATCATTGGTTTTTCCACATAGTTTAATTCCACAGGTTGATGGGGCTGCACAGGGCAGGAACTGGGCCAGGGTCTCGCCCCGGTGAGAACTGAACTTGGGGCAGTCCCCAGTTCAGCATATGGGTCAGCACGGCCAGGGCCAGGTCCCCGGAGCTGCAAAGTGAGCGCCTAACCCACTGAGCCATCCCGGCTTCCCCTTGGTTCTTATTTAAAAAAAAATAAAATGCCATTTACATATGAGTGACAGACAGCACATAATAGTTAACCTCATTTGATTTTTAGTTCATTTACTGAAACAGACTGTGTGTGATTGTCCACAGAGTGGTAAACTTGGATAAAATGAAAGGATTACAGAAAACAAGGTGCTTTCTAAGATTAAGAAAAAGCCAGCCAGCTCTGTAAACTGCCTAAATATAGAAATGGGCTGTTTTGTAAGTACTGCTCTGGAAAAACAATGAACAGATATCTTTTTAATTTATTTTATTGGTTTGGTCCTGATTACATAAGAAATACAATTTTATTATAAAAACTAAAAACACGAATTGACGGAAAAAGAATCATTCACTTGGAATTAAACAGTTAACATTTTAATGTGTATTCTTAGAGTTTTTCTATGCATATTTTTCTTATGCAACCATTTTTATACACTTAAATTTATTAATTTAAACACATATTAGAGATGCTGGGATAGCTCAACAAATTGAGTGCTTATCTTATAATTGTGAGATCTGGGGATCAAATCCCAGCATAGCCCTTGCAAATGAACTGCTGCACAATTGATAACTGCCAAGATATCTCAGTAGCTAAGGTGCCTGCCTCCCCTGCGGCGGGTGGGGTGGGGTGGGGGGTGCACCACATTCACCTGTGTGGAATGAAGCTATGTCACACCTAATGATGTACAACTATGGAGACTGCTCTGGACCCTCCCCCTTCTCTCTGTCTGTCTGTCTGTCTGCCTGTCTGCCTGTCTGCCTGTCTGCTCATCTGTCTCTCTCTCACCTTCTCTCAAACAATAATATAAATTAAAAATATATATATTGTAACAAACACTGTGCTGGGATGCAGTAAGAAAGATGGATATAATCCCTGACTTATTGAACTCAACATTATATTTAGGAGTGTTTCTAAATCAAGCTATTGTAGCCAGATTTTCTTCTCTGGATCATAAACCAGTTTCTACTATTTTCAATTTTCTCATAATTTTTATGCCATTCTCCCCTTCAAGCTAGTTTTTATATGCTGCAGAGCAGTCCATTGAATGGATGCATCACAGTATATGTAACTAATTTTCTCCTGGGAACATTTGCTTTATTTCCTATTGTGTGCTATTATAATGGGTTGCAAGTAGCAGCATAAAGAGTATTTAGAAGTAGATTTATGTTAGAAAGAAATGACATTTCTAGCCATATTCAAATTTCAGCATTTATTTCCTTTGTAAGAATCCCTTTTTGTCACTAGAATCTGCCATGTCAGGCTCACTCACCCGTCTACCCAGAAGTTCTGGGGTAATGATTATTGCCACTGAAGAAACGTCTTCATTTTTAGTTAATTTCTTTCCCCCAAAAGCAAAGCCTTATAGATATCTACTGGCATTCTCTTTGTATAATAGAAGTATCAGCACCATATACAATACTTGAATTAAAGCAGTTCCATCTATTGAAATCTTGCTTCCTTCTATGATTATTATTGCCACCACAAGTCATCTTTGTAAGTGGAAGAGTAACTGAGATTGCAAATATTTGCATGTGAGTTGCTAGAAAAATCCTAATTTATGGTTACATTGTCTTAATCCTTGCAGGTGCGTTTGTCTTCATGAGTGAGGTTTATTATTTTATATTGTGCCACTCATAAGACCGTTTACATCACAAGCATACACACATATGTATATACATGTAATTTTTAAAACATGAATATTAATAGGGAAAGGAATTATACCCAATTCTATAGTTATCATTAAGGTAAAAAATCTCAATTAGATAAAACAACACCCTCAAGCAAGAGAAAGAGGTGGTAAGGAAATTACTCTTTCAATACAATTTTGAATCTGGTGCTGCTGACATTTTCCCTCAGGGCCTTAGGCAAAGCAGTCAAAATTATACTTCATCTACTTCATTTATGAGATGAAGCCACCTACATTGTCCTTGTAAATATTGCTTTAAAACACTTGATCAGGGGATGCCAGCATGGCTCAGTGGGTTAAGTGCTTGCCTTACAGCCCTGGGGTCCAAGGATTGAGTCCTCGCTCTGGACCATGGGGACCCATATGCTGAACTGGGGTGTGCTTCTCATGTGGAAGGCCCCCAGTTCAGTTCTCACTGGGGCGAGATTCCCATATGGGAGGCCCCTAGTTAGGCCCCCAGTTTTTGGAGGCATGTCTCCCATACTGGAGGCCCCCCAGCCCAGTTCCCGCCCTTCATGGTCCCCTTCCCACCCACCTAAGTGGAAGGAAACTATGTCAAAAACTGATGACGTATAACTATGGAGACTGCTCTGGGACCTCCCCCTTCTCTCTGTCTCTCTCTATCAAAAACTATAAAATAAATCTTTAAACACTTGATCAAACTCTACAGTCCTGCCTATTTTCAAAGTCATATTATTTTCCAACTGCAATTTGACTTCATTGGATTTAACAAAACACTTGACTTTTTTTTTTCTCTTTTAAAAAAACTGTAAAAGAAAAATGCACTAGATAATTAAGGAGATATTTTACCAGCACTATAGCAATAGGAAGGACATTTATTAATGAGGAAATTCTCAAAGTATAGGAAAGGGACTGAGAAATCCAAAGAGGCAGGTAAACAAGTGAATCATAATCACCGAGGAAGGGTAGAGGTGGATCTTATCTCAGAATACATGAAAGCAGGATGGTCATTTCTCAGAAGACAAAATGGTGGGGGGATTTCTCCACTCTTGCTACTTATCAGGAATACAGAACCTCTGTTAAAGTGCAACATTCTCAGTTGTTCTTGATTTCAATCTACTGCTAACTCATAATGTTACTGACCAAGGTCCTGCTATTCACCACCCAAGAGCCAGTGATAGAGACACAAGGTTGGTGGAAAGAAAAGCAGGTTACGGGTTGCTGGGATAGCTCAGTGGTTGAGCACTTGCCTGGAAATCGCAAGGTCCAGGGTTCGATTCCCAGCCCTGGCCAGTGCAAACTCATATGCTGAACTGCTGTGCAACTGGTAATTGCCAGGATGGCAGTGAAGGTTCTCACCTCCCATGAGGGTGTGTGGGAGGGGATCCATTTGGGTACAGGTGGCCCCATGTTTAAAAAGAAAAGCAAGTTTATTCCAAATGTCAGCATTCTGAGAGGATGGTGGACTCCTATCTCAAAGGCCATCTCCCTGTTCTTAGAGGGTCAGAAGGTTTTATAGGCACAGGAAGCAGAACAAAGGAAAGGGGCAAGTGATCAGGCAATTCCTGGGTGCTGAGATCTGAGAAAGAAAAGGTGTTTCCTGGAGTCTGGTTTGTTCCAGAGGTAAGATTATTTAGGTTCCTGTTGGAGGAGGCAGTCTCCTGTTTCTAACAAAGGAGATGTCCTGAGGGCCATCAGTAAACAGATTTACCAGATATGCATGTAGCCTTCAGAAAAACAGGGCCATTTAGACCAATATGCATATGGTCTTGGGTAAACATAAGCATTTAGGCTGGCAGGAGGGGAGGAAAGGAAAATAAGTTTTAAAAATTTTTCTGCTAAATCAAACTAAATTTAAGAGTTTTAAATCCTGAAAATAGAAAGTATAGTGTCACCTTTACCATTTAGCTTTATGTTCCATTTTGGGGCCAAGTATAGAAGACAGATTTTACAATTAGTGAGAAAAATAATTGTTTTTTCAAATTACTGATGCTTAATTTGTTGTAAGAAATTTAAACTATATTTTATTATGAATTAGGTCATTTGAAGGGTGAGTTACTATTTTTAATCTTAGGATCGATACATTATAGAAACTTATTTTCTACAAGAGGGTTTCAAAGGCCTACAAAATTGTGTAGCTAAAAATAGATGAAGTTCTAATGTCTTTAACAACTTTTTAAATGTACTTTCTATTGTGAATAGGACTTTCTGAAGTTTGGTATACAAGCCTATGTCCTTTGAAAGTAACATAGAGGTTCTAAGTTTTCCAAGACTAGCTAACTGAACAAGACATCTTAAGAAAGGAAGTAGGGGTGACTAGGATAGCTCAGCAGGTTAAGCACTTGCTTTGCAGCCCCAGGGACCAAGGATCGAGTCCCAGCTCCAGCCCGTGTGGACCCATATGCTGAACTGAAGCGTGCCTCTTATGTGGGAGGCCCCCAGCCTAATTTCCACCTTGTGCGGCCGCCGCCCATCTGTGGGGAAAGAAACCATGTTGAAAATCGATGATGTACAATTATGGAGACTGCTCTTGGCCCTCCCCCTTCTCTCTGTCTCTCTCTATCTCTCTCTGTTTCTGTCAAAAACAATAGAATAAATCTACAAAAAGAAAGAAAGAAAGTGCTTGCACCCACATACATTCATTTTGTTAGGTAGGAGTTAGTCATGAGAGATGGGAGGGGCAGAAGGTCACCACCCATATCAACTCCCCAGGGTCCACCTGGGCCCAGCCCTTGGAGATGAATCATTATATTAAAATCTCTATAGAAGAATCTTTATGGAAATAAAACCTCGACCTGAATCACCTGTTTTTTGACTCCTGTACAGAATGTTGAACCTTGCCCTTGGCTTAACCTTAGCCTCATTATAATGTAATTGTAATAAATTAGCATTGTGGTTTCCCTCCTCCCCTCCCGTGGGTCTTTCTGTATGCATTCTGGGTAAGGGCAAGTGCAAAAAGAAAAGAGTCATATGACCTACACATGTCAATCAAATGACCTAAGTCTATACATCACACAGTGATCTCTCTGGGCCAGGACTAAAACCCAAACCCCAACGCATCAGAACCTTTGCCTTTTGACTCTCTTAGGTTGGCTAGTTTCTCTCTTGAAATGTATCTCAATAAAACTTTCTTTTACTTTATTTTGTTGATTGGGGCCTTTTCTTCTCTTGGCTGGGTTGTTTCTCCCCTGAAATGTATTTCAATAAAACTTTACTCTGCTTTCCTGTGTTTTGCAGGTCTGTAATTCTTCACTGTGTCAGTGGAAAGAACCGAGCTTCACTGCAGCTTCAGAATAATATCAATTTCTTTCCTTAATTCTTCAGAGAACATTAATGCTGGTGTTTCAAGTGTTTTGTACTTTAAAGAAGTGTTATAAACACAAACCCACACATGAAGTAAATTATTAGAGAAATCACACCACCCCATAATAACTTATGATATGGTTTGTTGATTAGGTTGTATCTTAGTTTAGGTCATGTTTAAATTAAATGGTGACTCAATGTGCAAGGAGGTTTGCTCCAATCCAACCACCCTTCAAACACACTATGGCACTGCCAGTTTAGGACAGAGAAACACTGTGGGGTATGCACCCCTTCCCAACTCTCCCTGCACCTGTGTATAGGCCCCTGCCAGGAGCAGAAGGGAGCCGTGGTCGTGGGGTAGGGCTGAGAAAGAAATACGGGAAATGATGTACAGAACCTATTCCATAGGTCAGGATGAGTTCTGCATTTTCCCTGTTCCAAGAGATTTCACTTACAAAAAAAAAAATAAAAAAAAATTCAAAGATTACTTATTAAGAATTTCAAAATGATGATGGCACAGTATTGAACTCCAAGAGTGAGTCACTACATGGTGAGTGCACCTGGTTGGAAGATTGCAATCTGCTAAGGTTCAACCAGCTGCTGTGGGTTGGGAGATTCCAGCCACGACCAGTTCATCAGGGAGATTGATTTCCCCACCTTGGACCAGGGCATGCAAGCAGGACTGAGCTATCTGTGATATTGTTTCATGAGAAAATGAATTATAGAAAGAATGACTCTTTGGATTAAATAAGTTGGGGATTGGATAATAGTTTGCTTCTTGGATAATAGTTTGCTTCTTGGATAATAGTTTGCTTCTTGTCCTCTGGAAGAGTTTTTAAACTCAATAGACTAAAAGCAATAGATGAAAAACAAAGTAAATATACATTAGAAATGCCATAGATTCTAGAAGTTCCCTAGTCAAAATAATGGACTATTCTTACTCACTGCCACTCTTCCTAACTTTCTCTCCCTCCTTTTATTTAGAGACACGACAGACACCATGTTTAAGTCTAAAGATAAATGAGCGTGATTCTTTTTTTTTTTCATGTTATGCTAAAAATCAGGATTATAATGAAAATATCACATAGAACACATCAAAAGACTAATTTTGCATCAGGGAAACACCTACATTAGATGTATGGTTTTTCCCTTGCAGAGCTGACCTCATTATGTACTTTTGTTCTGTTAGACATCCTAAGGACTTTTCTATGTGCTGGAAAACGTTTTTTGTTTTGTTTGTTTGTTTTGTTTTTTTGGTGTTGACTTTGAAACTTTTCTTCACAGCAGACAGAAATTTTTGTAAATGACATGTGTGAGAATTTATACATTTTCTGAATCCCTGTAACATCAGTATTGTTCTATTTTACCTCAAGTTGACGTTTTGAAGTCATAATAAAGAGTGAAGTACATTATCAACTTGTATCATGTCAAGAAGATTAGAGGGTTTTTTGTAGTCCTTTTGGAGAAGACTAAATTTGAACTCTGAGTTTTCCTGACTGGAATTTGACAGATTGTTTGTGGGTTACAGTGGGAGGCAGATAACACAGTGAAAAATATTATTAGTTGGTTGACTTTTTGGCTCCAATCTTGCTTCTGCTACTGCCTAGCTATGTGACCTTGTGCAAATTACTTGACCTCTCTTGACTTAGTTTCCTCAACTGTGAAATGGAGGTAATCACAGGTTGTGAGGATGAAGTGAGGAATCTATAAAACACCTAGCTAGCATGGTGCCTGACAAATAGGAAGAACCAATTCAAGACCTCCTATTGTTCTTAGTTTGGGACAAGTGTAACACAAGGGTATATACTTTTGTTCCCATTTGCTCATGTGTCGCTGGACCGTAAGAAATAGTCTCAATCATCTTGAGTCCTCTCAAGAGTCATCTCAATCTTTGGGTCCATGACCTATTAGGAACCAGGCCACACAGCAGGAGGTGAGCATCAGGTGAGTGAGGGAAGGTTCATCTGTATTTACAGCTGCTCCCCATCACTGGCATTACTGCCTGAGCTCCACCTCCTGACGGATCAGTGTGGTCATCAGATTCTCATAGAAGCACGAACCCTATTGTGAACTGTGCAATGTGAGGGATCTAGATTGCACGCCCTTTATGAGAATCTAATTCCTGATCTGAGGTGGAGCTGAGGCAGTGATGCTGGCATTGGGGAGCAGCTGCAAATACAGATTAACATTAGAAGAAAGGGTTGACTGCACAGAGGACATAATAAATCAATTTCTTGCAGAGTCTTATCAAACCCAAGCTCAGGGTTTCCAATGATTCTGCATTATGGTGAGTTGTATACAAGGACTGTCCAGAAAATATCCAGCCATGTTATATGAAAAATAGAAATAGAAGCATTTACGGCTGGATTTTTTCTGGACAACAATTGTAATCATTTTATTATATATTACAATGTAACATTAATACAAATAAAGGCACAATAAATGTAATGTGCTTGAATCGTCTCCAAACTTTCAACCACCCCGCCATGGAAAAATGACTTTCATGAAATCAGTCTCTGATGCCAAAAAGTTTGGGCACCACCGGTCTCCAGAGCAAAGAAGGGTACAGGCCAGAGCAGAAGCGTTCCACTGATCCCCTTGTCCATTCCTCGTGAGCCTCCCCAGCCAAATTAGAGTCAAAAGGAGAGAGCCTTAGGCCTAAATTACTTAAATATTTGCTTTTGTCCTTTGCTTCCACAGCTACAGTAACAACAAATTTGCAGTATCCTTTAAACCAGGATTAATTCTCTCTCTGGGAGTGATATAAAATTACATTTGGCTTAGTATATATACAGCAGCACAGCGTAGCATAGAGAGTTCAAAACAAAGCAATGGGAGCGCCTGGATCACCTGCCAGCACCCTAAACTTGGACACCTCTCCGGGCCTCAGTTTCCCCATAAAGTATCAGGTTTGTACCAGAACACTTCCCCAAATCCGCCACCAATTAAAAAAAAGGGTGGGGGGAGGGGGGCGGCACAAACTTCCTTTAACACCAAAGGAAGAAACCTGTGGACACGCTACACCTGTGGCTACCCTGCACACAGGACCCACCCAGTGGGCGCTCGCGGCTAGGGGCAGGAACCGGAGCACGCTGGCGGGGAGCGTGTGCACGCCGCCCCGCCCCCATCCTACGCAACCGCCCCTGTCCTCCCGACCACGCCAACAGGCCAAGCCGGATGAGTGGAGCGGTCTCGGTCCCGCCGCCCGGCGCAGCTACCAACGGGGTTCGCGCGCGTGCTCCGGGCGTCCGAGCGCGGGTGCGGGTGGGGAATGCAGCGGGGACGCTCTGGGCTGCCTACCCGCGGATCAGGTTGGGAGCTTGGGTGCGGTCCGGCCTGGGCCGGCGGGCGCGCGCCGACGCGCTACCGGATTCCGGGGACGGGGGCGGTGTGCACACGTTGGGCCAGAGGCTGCCGGTTCCAGGAGTGGGCTCGCGAATGGCCTGGGCTCCGGCTGGGGTCTCGAGACTGAGGACGAGCGCACGGGAAGTTTGAGGCTGGGTTGGGAGTGCGAGCCCGCCTGCGCCCCCGGCGCGGCTGGGCTGTTTGGGAGCGCAGCCACCACCTGGGCTGTGCTGCCGGCTCGGCGGCTGTTAGGGCCTAAGAGACAGACATTGCGTCTGGGAAACCTGGGATGGGGGACCAGGGAGGTGGCGTCTCTCTCGTCTCACCTCGACGTTAAAATTACAGCCTACCTCCTATTCAGTCACCAAGTAATTTTAGAATGGCTGCCCGACAGCTGGGTTGTCCCAACAGGTTGTTTGCTGTGTTTTCAGAAAGCATAGTCCTGGGA
Source organism: Craseonycteris thonglongyai (assembly GCA_004027555.1). Taxonomy (NCBI): domain Eukaryota; kingdom Metazoa; phylum Chordata; class Mammalia; order Chiroptera; family Craseonycteridae; genus Craseonycteris; species Craseonycteris thonglongyai. Next base: position 12,876 of record PVKE010022315.1, on the reverse strand, counting down.
GTCACAGGATCTTAATTACTCGAATAATTAGCAATAATATAAATTCGGTGCCAGATCTTTCATTTCACTGGGCTCATGTTTAAGTGGAGGAGCCTTGTTTACCCAGCTTCTTCCACCTTAGCTTGAATGGTTTTTGCTTCTCTGGCCTCATCCTTTGTAACATCGTGATCACTAAAATACATTAATGAGGTACTATCCATTTTCCTCTAAAATAGAAATAAAACAGTAACTGCCAATCACAGCTGTAGGTCAACAGGAGAACCGATTTTTTCTCTCTGAATTAAACATTGCTGTGGACCAAAAAGAAATGTTTGAGGTCAGTCTAGGCAGACTTGTTATAGGTATGTATCACTTATGTCAGAGGTGTGTGTGTTTGTGTGTGTCTATGGTCCTCTACCTTAGTGGATTTAAAATTTATGTAGAGAACATACTATATTTTAACGCAGGTTTCTGAGCCTCAGGGTAGGCTTAATATGGGGCCCAGAAATGTGCATGTTAACAAGCGTTCCTGGTGACTCCATTACACTGTAAAACATTGCAGATTATAAAGACACCCCTCTCCCCTTATTGGTTATAACCACTGATGCCTAAGGTACAGTTCTGACAATACTGTTGAATACTCAAGGGCCAGCTGCCATCAGAAGAATAATCCCCACTGAACAAACAATCTGTTTTTCCCAACTTTGTTTCTGTGTATGGTTTTTGAGACCTTTCTTTAAAATTATATACAAGAGATGAAAAAGGGGGAAGAAATTCATTCAGCAAACATTTCTTGGGGGCCTCCTATAATGCCATTCTCAGTGCGAGGCTCTGAGAATGCATATAGCCATCCCTTCTCAAGAAATTGTATTAATGACTTCTTGTTGGTGAATATTTCAATAGAAAAGATTAGGATACAATATAAAGGCTCTCTTTACACTTGTTGGCTGTAGAATGAGTATCAGTATTGATTTTCTTGTAGAATTATAATCCTTCAAAGTTGTTTAGTTGGTGTTTTTTTTAATCTGTGGGCAGTTAATAAAATATGAACCATGAAACTTTTGACTTAATCATTTTACATTTTATTGCTTATAGGCAACTCATTGGACAATTGTTTTTCTTTTAAACTTTTTCTAATTGAAATATAATTAAATATAACATGTTAGTTTCAGGTGTACAACATAATGATTTGATATTTGTATGTATTACAAATGGTAACATTTGCTTTTTAAAAGCTTTCTGCCCCCACCCCCATTGTTTTGTAAAAATATCTACTCCAATATCTGTTTGGGTAGTCTGTGAGGTTTATAAGCAGACTTGTATTGGCTGTCCTTTTTTGAACAAAGCATTCTTTTACCATATTTCTTAGATTCTAAGACACACTTTTTTCAGTTTGTGAAATGGTGATACATCTTACAATTTGTATGTTCCATATGGTATGGTATGTCATCTGTTCTCCCCTCTATTTCCCCAAAAGCTGTTAAAAAGAGTTGATGTCTTACAGGTAGTGTGAAAATCAGAAATAGTAGTAATTTCTCAGTAACCGCTAAGCTAGCTTCCAATTAACAGAGCCTCAAATCATTCATTCCTTTTTAAAAAATAATTTATTTTATTGTTTTTGATAGAGAGAGAGAGAAGGGTGAGTGCCCAGAGCAGTCTCCATAGTTGTACATCATCAGTTTTCAACATGGTTTCATTCCAGACAGGGGTATTTGTGTGTGGGGGGGTGGGGGGTGGGGGAGAGTAGGGGGAACACATGGGAGGCATGCTCCCTCAAGCCAGGGGCAGATCCAGAGGGTGAGAACTGGGCTAGGGGCCTCCCTCATGTGAAGCACATTTCAGTTTAGCTTATGGGTTTGCACAGGCTGGGGCTGGGATTTGATCCTTGGTCCCCGAGTTGCAAAGCGAGCGCTTAACCCTCTGAGCCACCTTGGCTTCCCCTAATTTCAGCAAGAACATAGGGAAACGATAAATGATGTAACTTTTGGTGGTATAAGTAGTGAATTGTAGTGTATATTCTAACAGAAGCATTTGTTATCAGTGTTGGGGTTCATTTGCTAGTTGATTGTAGATGAAAATAATGACTTGGCAAGTGATTTCTTTTTTGGCTTAAGTATTCTGTGTGCTTTGTTAAACCACACTTCTTGGCAAATGTGCTTATACTATATTTCATATATTGTGCTTAAAGAACACAAGCCTTTTACTTGCATTTTCCTGTTGCTCCCACTCCTTAAGTTTTCTGTTGTTGCTGTTTTGTTTACTTTGTTCTTTATCATCCCTTACATTTTATTTTTTTTAAGATTTAATTTGTTTTTGACAGTGACAGACGGAGAGAGGGGGGAGGGCCCAGAGCAGTCTCCAAAATTGTATGTCATCAGTTTTTCGACATAGTTTCATTCTACACAGGTGGGCAGGGACCGTGCAGGGTCTGCGCAGGGCAGGAACCAACCCGGAGGCCTCCCGCATGGGAAGCACATCCCAGTTCAGCATATGGGTCTGCACAGGCTGGTGCTGGAATTTGATCCTTGGTCCTCAAGGCTGCAAAGTGAGTGCTTTAACCCACTGAGCCATCCCGGCTTCCCCAATCCCTTACATTTTAAACTGACCAGTAATGAGGGATAAGAAAAATGTGGCTGAATATGAATTATTTTTTCATCATAGTGTACTTTTAATTATACAAGCCTTCTGAGCGAATCTGTTTTTAAAACTTAAATGTAAGCAAAGTGTTGGAGGTCCCAAGACCATCTCTACTAGTATGTTCAGTGACTTACTAACACTCCCAGCTGATTGATTACCGCCAAGAGACCAAATGCTTAATTGCTCTGTCAGCTACACAGTTGCCAACAAGAAAAGCTCATTAGACACTCAGTGCCTAGTTTTGTTTGTTTTTTTTTTTTCTTTTGAGGGTTTGGTTACCTAGATACCCTTTGCCAGGCACTACCAAATTCACAGGCATCCAGAAGAAAAGCTGATGTTCTTTAACACCCTCCCACCCCCAACCCCACCCCGTTTGCACAAACAGTTTAGGCATAGTGAGTCACTCTTTGGGAATGCGCTGGAAATCGAAGTTCTCAGATGTCAGCCATTAAGGTGACCTTTCAGAAGACAGCAGGTAACTCTTCTGCGTAAGCAGTACCCTTTGTTAATCTGTTTTCATACTTGGGTTCCAAGTGCTAGCAATATGTTGTCTGATGGAAGCCTTGATTCTTTAATTGAGAAATCAGAATGGTATGGAAAGCTGAAAATGAATAGGAAACATTGTGTCATTGATGACAAATTCTAAAACACCAAAGTTTATTTTTTTCTAAGCTTAAACCCTTACACTGCTAATACAAACTTTTAGTATCAATTTTTATTAGTTTTCCACCATGGTCCTGTGTTTCCTTAACAAAAGCACTTGATCAGAGCTATTTGTGGGTATAAAATTATAGAAACTAAAATGAAGCTACTAGGGAGTTTTACGTTTTGATGTTTCTACCTCCTAATTTATTCATTTTATATTTGGGTTGCATTCTAAATGTTCACTTATAAATTAGTTTTTGCAGTATGTATGTAACACATCATTACATAGTGCTTACTTCCCAAGCCAGACCACTAATCCTACTTAGTGGGCATTGTAGCTGAAATATAGCTTAGTTATAATGACAAAGAAGCAGAAAACAGTGGTCTTACAATTCTGATAGCCCAACAAAATAGCCAACCCTAACATCTATAAATAAGTTTGTGGTCTCTGGGAAAAATTGATTTTTGTAAGTGGAGGTTTTCATAGTCATTTTTTGGGGCAGAGACTCCTTTAAGAATCTGGTGAAAGCAATGGATGCTCCCGCTCCCTTGAAAAAATATTTTAAAATAGAAGTTTGCAGTTTCAGGGAATTCATACAATTTGACTATTCTTGAAGCCGAGATGAGAGCCTGCATTATTAGTGTGACAAGAGTTGTGGTTGGGGGCGCAGTTCTGAGAGAGGTGTGCTGCTTCTCTTGCTGCTCACGTGCGGTCTGTGGACCAGCGGTGCGGCTGCTGCAGCAGCACTGCCTGGGAGGTTGTTCAGAAGGCAGCATCTCAGCTCGGCCTCCAAGCTAGCCCAGGTGTCGTGTGTGAACTTTCAAGGAGTGGTGCGTTAGAGGTTGGTATTTTATTATGTCTTATTTTATTTAGTTCAAAAGTTACAGCTTTTTAAAGTTTTGTGTTAGAACTATCTTTAGCCTTTACTTTTCAACCTCTAGTTTTTTTTTGTTTTTTTTTAATGGGGGCAGGGTTTCTGATAAAGTGGAAATTTTCAGGAATAAGCTGAGATTTGAAAGTGAGGAGCTTCAGGTGCTTGAGGGAGAGACTTGGGAGCTGGCGGCGGCTTGCTCCAGCCACCAGGTGACACCACTAGCCAAGGGCATGGGACTGCTCTCCTGGACAGCATTTGGGGGCTGTGCTGTGGTGGGGAGCACCTGGCAGCGGGCAGCTGTTGGTAGCTCTTTAATCAAGTGTTTGTAACTCAGTGCATCTACGGTAATTAGATTTGGGAGGTGCTGCTGTTTGAAGCCAGATTAAAGAGTTTCTACTTGATATGTCAATGGCCACAGGCTAAAACTCTTAACTAGAAACTGCTAACATAGTTAAGTCATTTAATTTGGGATAATTATATTTCCTAATAAGTAAACAGTGAATTCCACAACTTAGTGTTTATGTACAAGGGAAAACCTGCTCTCCTTTAGATGAATATTCAATCTGATGTTTGAGGCCGAGTTATATTTCGGAAGAAATGGTGTTGGCTTAAGGCTTTTTATTATGTCCTGGAGAAAAAGGCATGGACTTATGAAGTGTTCTCATAAGGGCATAAAGGTCAATTCAGTTGTGTGTGCACAATCTGCTAATACCAACACATGTTCTTTGTCCTTTTGGTAGGTTTGCATTTCCTCACTGCTTTGTCTTGAAGACAGAACAATGCCAAAGAAAGCAAAGCCAGGAGGGACTGGGAAGGAAGAGGGCCCTGTTCCCTGTAAGCAGCTGAAGATGGAAGCAGCTCAGGAGCCCTCTACTTTAAACTTCAGCAGCCCCAATAGTCTATTTGAAAGTTTAATCTCACCTGTCAAGACAGAGACCTTTTTCAAGGAATTCTGGGAGCAGAAGCCCCTTCTCATTCAGAGAGATGACCCTGTGCTGGCCACATATTACCAGTCCCTGTTCAAGCTATCAGATCTGAAGAGTCTGTGCAGCCAGGGTATGTACTATGGAAGAGACATAAATGTCTGCCGGTGTGTCAGTGGAAAGAAGAAGGTTTTAAATAAAGATGGCAAAGTGCACTTTCTTCAACTGAGAAAAGATTTTGATCAGAAAAAGGCAACAATTCAGTTTCACCAACCTCAGAGATTTAAGGTAATAGGTTTTGCTCACTGCAGAATCCTTGTCTGTATTAGAGTACTAACGTGTGGCCACCGATCAGCTCATGGATGAACCTGTAGTTTGATCATTTGCCTCCTGCCAGCTTGAGAAGAGGTAGCACCTGTTTGGACTTTAAATGTAATCCAAATTAGGAGATTCCATGTTATCTTTTAGCTAAATTGTTAGAAAATGTCTAGCATTCAGGGTGGACATGGTTATGTGTCTTTGAGCTGCAAAAATTAAATTGTATTTCTAGTTTATTAAGTTTATTAAAGTAACATTACACCTCCAAGAGCATGTTCTGTGGGCTGGTTTATGTTTTGGTGTATGGTAGACATTTCTATTTGGTTTGTCCCGTCATAATTTAACGCATGATAGCATCAAAGTGGTCATTTTCTTGTTGAAGTTGCCTCCCTTTGCTGCCTGTATCTACCTAAGCAGAGGCTTTAGAGCTGTGATTGGATCACATTCCAGATGTATGTTAAAGAAAAAGTTGTCACCTTTATAAACAGCAGCTCACCTGTGTGGTGGTGGGGGCCTGGTGAGGTCCTGCAACTGCTCCTGGGGCTATAGTCCTAGAGGCGGACCCCAAAACACTGGAATTTATTAAAAATTGTGTATGCTTACATGTTTAAACTTCAGTCACCTTCATAGTTCTCTCTGTTCGATGCAATAACCAATTGAGACACTTTTTCTACTGCTCAAAATAGTTTTTGAACTTGTTGATTTTGATGCCTTTTAATGCTTCTGCCTTTTTTTGTTTCACTTCTTCCACATTGGCAAAACGTTTCCCGTTGAGGTTCCTTGCTGTGAGATCAGTTGGATATGCATGGGGGTCATGCCGTTCTTGGTCAAAAACTGCTGAACAGTCGGCATGATGTGTGCAGGTGTGTTGTCATGCTTCACATTGTTCACGTATATCACCCATCATGAAATAGACAAACGCGTTGGAAGAGTGTCTCCAGAAAAAAATTCACCAAAGCTGGGTGCAGCCTCTCACAACAAGCCAGCTGGTACACTGATGCAGATGGGTTCCTAGAACACTCATCTGGTGGGGGAAGCCTGTGCTACAAGGCACCCGCCCTTTAGAAGATCATTCCAGTTTTGTGTTTTTTTTTTGGTCCCCCCTCATACATATAGGATAGCAAGTACAGAGTACTGGCTAACTTTTTTAAAAATTTTTTCTACATTAGTGAAGATTTGAGAAATAGTTAAGATTCTTCCAATGTGCTCAGTTTCTGCATTTATAAAATGCAGAGTCAAGATGAGCTAATCAGCTTTTGTAGAAGTTTGAGAACTTTACATGACAGGTGACCCAAAACAGCTGATGGCCTGTGCTGAGTTTTAATTTTCTGTCATTCAGAAATCTCCTTCAGTGACCCATGGCTGATTCAAAGTGGCAGCATGGGAAAAGGAGAGTGGTTTATGAGGTCCATATTCAAGTGGATAGATTCTGGCTGTGTTGCTGACTCCTGGGACTTTGTTATGTTACCAATAATGTTTCTCGTGACTGAACTCAAGTCACCTTGTTAGATGCCTTATGCCTCATCTGGTAAATAATGTGAATGATTCCCTTTCTTGTCTGAGGATCTTGAACTTACTGTACTCTAAACAAAGTTCAAGTAGACTTAGATCTTTCAGTACAAGACCTGATTTCAGACATTCCATCTCAAGCAGTCATCTGAAGTTGAAATGTCCATGGAATGACATTTCAAGCACCCAAAAGGAATTTATAAGTCACTTGCCAGATCAAAATGTGATTTCGGTTTAGAAAATACAGACACCATGGTTCTCTGAGCCAGGCTAGAAGTCTCTACCTGGCTAGAAGCAGCACTTTTTAAAAAAATGTGTTTTAGACACCTAAGCATTATGAACATAAAAGGTCATTGAAGTTGATTACCTGTAATCTGGTTTACAGACCAGTAGAGAGTTAATATTTGGCATATGTGTAGTGTCCTGTCTGGCTGTCGTGTCTGTACGTTAGAATCATCTTAGGTTTGTCTCTGTTCCCTACTTAAGGCCTGCACATTCTTCCTCCCTGATTCCAGCTTGTCAAGAATGTATTTCCTTTGCCCTGTGGATTCAGCTCTTTGGCATGTTAATTAAAGGAAGACAGGTGAGCTTTCTCAGTCCAGACTCAAACTTTCAGCTAGACTAGGATGCACCCTGTGTTTTTGTTTTTATCTTTCCATCACCAGTAACTGAGTATCTTACCCTCTTACACTAGGAACTGGGATCTAAATATATTATAAAGAAGTTTAGTGTTGTGTGTGTTTGTTTAGGAATGGCCATATATTAGGATAGAAAAAGTCTAGACTGGGAGTGTCCAACCTTTTGGCTTCTTTTGGCCACATTGGAAGAAGAATTGTCTTGGGCCACACATAAACTATACTAATACTGATGAGAGCTGATGAGCTAAAAAAAAAAAATTACAAAAATCTCAATGTTTTAAGAAAGTTTACAAATTTGTGTTGGGCTCACTCAAAGCCATCTTGGGCTGCATGTGACCTGTGGGGTCACTGGTTGGACAACCTTGGTCTAGAGGCAGTTCAGCCCCTTGTTTATTGGGTCAGTGTGCACAGCTTATTCTAGTTGGCTGGAAATGAGTTAACCATAGAGTGGTAAGTTGTTCCTCACCTGCTTTGTGAAATCCATATATCAGACGTCTGGATGGGTTTACCAAACACGTATATTAACTTTTGAATCTTCCAATAGATATTTGAAATAGAGTAGTCATCATGGTCTCCATTTTACATGTGAAGAAAACTAAGGACTTTTGACTCCCCATTTACAGCATTTTCCTACTATACTTTTAAAGATGTTATTTGAAAGGTAGGGCTTTTACCGTGTTTGTTTTTGCCTTTCTTTAGGTTTACACATGGGCTCCTGGTCTTAGCCCTGGCATTCGGTTTTGGTTTTGTTGGTGGGTCAGTGGAGAGAGCAGGTTGTACCCAGCCAGGGTTCGCTTCCACCTCCCCTTTTTCATAATTCTGGGGTTCTCTGCTGCATCTCCAGACATAGTTGGGAGTTATGAGTTAAAGGAAAAGACATTTCAGGAACTTTGGCTGTGCTGAAGTTAGCATGGGTAAAGCAGTAACACTTGTATACTGCTTTGGAATTTAAGTTTGATGGGGAATAAATTGTTTTATGCTGTTCCCCACAGTCTTAGAGTATGAGCCTTCATTTTACAAATTAAGAAGCTGAAGTCACCCAGCCTGTACCTATAAATTGGACTGAGATGGTTTGAGTCCAGATATCTTTGTAGTAGGCCACACTTGGCAGATTCAGAAGCTGCAGGTCCAGGAAAGATGAGAAAATTATACAATTGATAGGGTTTTCAGTATCCTTTAAGAAGAAAAGATAAATATATCTATATATCTGTATATCTTTTTTTCCACCCCCATCAATTATAGACTCAGATGCTTGAGGTGGGATCCCTAAAGTCACCCATATGGTCCTGAGAACAGCTCTCAGAGACTAGAGAAGTCCTTGTTTTCCAGTGGTTGCAGTAACCATATACATGTAATTATAGAGCCAGGTCTTGCTGGCTCCTCTCGGTTTTAAATTAGGCTCCTTGGGCATTCTAACTCTTTGAAGCTGTTCAGATGCCATTAAATTATTCTTCCTGTGTTAAGTAGAACCCCTTAGCCCTGAGATCTATAAAAAGAGTAGCCCAGTGGTCTCTAAAGATAACCTTCCAAAGCTTTCTTTATACTGACCCAGTTCATTCACACTTGATATTTTTAATACTGTAGTCTCCTTTTTAGCTCAGCAGGATTGATTCCCAAGCTATGGTCATTGGTTCACCCAGCAAATACTTTAAATATGTTTTAGTGTTTTCTATGTGTTGGTCACTGTACCTTCATATGGCTGAAACTGGGCTTTACTAAGTCTTTTGACTTCTCTTTCTTGAAGAGAGTTCCTTAAATGGTATAAAGTTGTTAAAGGTATGGATTTGAATCCTGGCTCCATCACTTAGCTTTGTGTTCTCATACCTCGGTTTTCTCTGCTATAAACTAGAGCTAATGACAGTACCCACCGTGTTGAGACAGTGCTGTTGAGAGAGTTATATAATTAATATAAAGCACTTAGAAACAGTGCCTGGCACATAGTAAGTGCTGATGATATTCATACAGCCTAATTGCTACCTTTCGTCTTTATATTTGCCTTGGGAAAATCAGCTTTCTTTCTTGTAGGAATATATGGCTCCTCTCTAGGCCCTCTAGTTTTATTTATACCCTATAAGCAGATTAGTGATGGAGAGAAGAACTTGCTCTGCCCCTTTCCCCCTTCTCTGTCTATATCCTCTAACTAGGTTATCATTTTTGTTTCCATTGCTTTATCAGTTTTGTGCAGGGAATTCCCAAATGTAAATCTGTAGTCCTGACTTCTTTCAAGAACTTCAGACTTAGCCAAAAGCTTACTTAAAATATCTCTGCATGGGGACAGGTCTTAGCAACTCAAATTTAACATTTTTCATACAGTGCTCCTTTTTCCCCTCTGAAAACTTTTTTTTTCTAAAGCGAGTCTTTCCCATTTCAGTAAAGGAACTGGGAGCTAACTAATTGCCCGAGGCAAAAACCTAGGAGCTTTTTTTTACTTTTCTACTTTATGCTTTTGTATTTAGTCTATCAGCAAGTCCTATCAGTGGTACTTCCAGAATGCATTTCACCTTTTCTGTTAATACTGCCCTGGTCATTTCTCCTCTGGGCTGCTGCCTAAGTAGCTTCCCTACTGATCTCTTGCTTTTCTACTGTCCATATTCCACACAGTAGCCAGAGTGAGCGTTTTAAAATGTAAATTGTTTCTTGTCATTTACCTACATAAAATCCTGCATGACTCCAGATTGCCTGCCTTGGCCAGTCTCATTTATGTGCTCACATCTCTTCCGCGGTGTCTTCACTAGCACAGATGATTTTTTAGGACAGAGGTGCTGGCACTTTCACTGCTTAATTCACAGCTATTATCTGGGACATAATAGCTGTGCAATAAAGACTTGCTAAGTAAATAAGAACATGTTCCTCCTCTTACTGCTCATGTTTTTCACCTCTCCCTGACCCTCTTTCTTTTCTTCCTTTCTTTTTTTTTTTTTTTTAATCCCCAAAAGGATGAGCTTTGGAGGCTCCAGGAGAAGCTGGAATGCTACTTTGGCTCCTTGGTTGGCTCGAATGTATATGTAACACCCGCCGGATCTCAAGGCCTGCCTCCCCATTATGATGACGTAGAGGTGAGAAGAGGAAGCTTGCTCCACTCTGGGGAGGAGTTGCTGTGAGCCTGGTTTAGGACAGTCATCAGGGTTCTGTTGAGTCTTTGGCCAGGTCTTTGTCCACTCTTCCTGTGCAGTCTCTGGAGATCTTACGTCACCTACATGTTGGGCCAAAATTAATCAAACTGGTTTCCTGCTCCCATCTCCAAGGGAAGAGATTGTTTCCAACCTGACTGATATAAAAAGCCACACATTCCTATGAAACAGGAATTTACTGAGTTTATCTACATAGAAGTGTGATTGACTTTTTCTTTTAATTTCACAGAGAATGGTCTTTAATAAGGTGAGGTCACAAGCAATCCTTACATCTGTTTTCATTTTGTCTTTTTGCTGTAGCTGCCCCAAATACGTTTTTTCTCCATTTGTGAAAATCTTGGGGCAGCTTGATTGAAGGTCACGGTTTCACTTAAGCTCTGGTACCTTGATGAGTATTGATTTCACTCCTGTGGCTGGCCAAACAAAAGTTAACTCTTTGGCTCTGGTATTTCGTAGTTTGATTTTAGTACTAATACAAAGTGTGAACACAGAGTAATTAGTAAAAAATTTCTTTTATTACCTTTTTCAGAGCAATTTGATATTTTCCAAAAGTTCTTGGTTAAAAAAATACTTTTAACAGAGTCTTAAAATATCTTTAGCTGAATAAAGAATAAACAAACAAACAAACAAATAGACAAACTTGAAGTTTTCCTATCTGCCACCAATTATATTCAGGATTTTAGAAGTTCAGTCATACCATACCAAAAACCATCTCTGATGGCTTTTCCATCAGAGATTATGGGCTTTCAGCTTTCTGATAGAAGATTTAAAGGAATAAGATAGTGGGAATATAGTGGGATATAAAGAACTCAATGAGGTTTCATCAAAGTGGAAGAATAATATCCTAGTATCAGGATACTAGGACAATACATGATTACCTGTTTTTGACGGTAAAAACCAGTAGTGGCAGCTTTTAAATGTGAAGTGAAATGCATTCTGATCTTTAATTTTTATTTTTTATCTGCAACTTATAATTCATCTAAGCCCTTGGAGGGCTAATATTCGAGAAGCACTTTGCCTCGTGAGTTTACACTGCCCATTCTGTGCTCTCTAGGTCTTCATCCTGCAGCTGGAGGGAGAGAAACACTGGCGTCTCTACCATCCTACTGTGCCCCTGGCACGGTCATACAGCGTGGAGGCCGAGGACAGGATTGGGAGTCCAGCACACGAGTTCACGTTGAAGGTACAGGACTTCCATGGTGGTACCTCTTCTAAGACAAATTCAGGTTTGAGGTTTAGTGTTTATGTAATCATCCCCATGGGAATGTGTCCAAGAGTTTTAGGGCAGGGTGGTTCTCATTCCAGTCAGTTAGCACCTGCAGCTTCCAAAGGAGACTTGGTTGCTTGTAACTATACTTATAGAAGCGAGCGAGGAAGTACTAAGTTTGTTTTCCATATAACCTGTCTCCAAATATAATCCACATTCAACAGGAATGAATTATGAATTCAATGTCTTTTGACCCTTCTCCTTGGTCAGCTGTGCCAAATCTGAGACAGCAGTCAGCACTGGGCTGTAGGTTGCTTAGGCAGAGCACAGCCAGGGACCTCTTAGTTTTTCTTTGTTGGTGAAGTTTCAGTCTAACCCATTTTCCTCCTGATTGTGCAGCTAACTCTTTTGGCATCCACTTCCTTTCCTTCCCCCTGCATATAGTCACTAGCAGAACAGTAGTTATGAAAGTCCCTGAGTAGTCCTCCAGATATCCAGGTAGCTTGATCATATGCTGTTTTGTTGGTGTCTTGCTGCTGAGAAGTTCTGTGAGCAGTTATCAGACGAGATCATAGCCAGTCACCCCAGCAGATGAGTTTGTTGAGAAAAAAATCTTAGAGGGTAAGAGTAGCTCCATAATTAAATTTTATACCTTTTTCTACAAACCATAAATTTCATTTCCCTCTGTGGCAGTAAAATAGTAATTAATTTAAACCATTCCAAAGATTCTGCCTACCTGATACCCTTTACATACATACTTTTTTTTTTTAATTTCTCATGTCTTAAGTTATAATTAGTGTCTAATTCTTACTCAGTGCCTTATGACCCTTTCTCAATTTAAAAAAGTTTGCCTGCCAACAAGTAACTAGCAGAAAAAATTTCCCTTTTTAGAATGGGTGCTTATATTGCGGGAGACTTAAATATGACAATAAAGGTACCCTGCTCTTGGTCAGCAGTTGGAAAACTATGCCAGTGGGTCAAAATATGACCGGATGCCTGTTTTCATAAATAAAA
>PVKE010022314.1:0-25709 GCA_004027555.1 Craseonycteris thonglongyai | reverse complement strand
CTGTCTGATTGTTACCAACCAATGTCACCCCATTAAATTTAACAATAAAATATAATAATATTAAAAAAAAAAAAAAGAAATACAAACTATTCAACTTAAAAAGAAAAAATTTCAAATTTTCCTTGGAAGAGATTCTGATTACACAAAATGTACTTTTTATTATTCTGGTGTTGTGAACATAAATGCACCTGATCCATAAAGTATATTGATGATAAATATAATCATTAATCTATCTTTCATGGTCAAATACAAGTTTAGATTTTTTTTTCCTATGACATCAGTGTATCAAAATGCTTAGTGTCACCACTCATGCAGCTATATATCTCTAAATATTAATCTGTATAATTTACATTTCTCACCCTCAGAAACTCACCCCCAGGCCCCTACTAAAGTTGCTCAAAGGAAGGATGTGAAGAACAAAATGCAGGCAGAGTGGACGTATTCATATTTTTCTGAGTTTTGTGTTTGAAATAACAAATTTCTTAGAGGAATCAGAAAAGAAAGACAACATATTTGAGGGCGGGGGGTGTAGGTTTTCTTAAATATTCTGTAGGCAAAGGATGGGGAGAGACAGGGAGGAAAAGAGATACAGAGGAGGAATTAATGACAACATGGATAAATATGGGTGTCAAATGAAGTGTTTCTAAAATCTGTCTCCCCAGAAATACAAGTGTGTGAAACCTAAGATCAAAGTAAGCTACTTTACCCTCCCTGGAAGAGTCCTCACATGGGGGCATGATTGGGTGCTGTATCTAAATAGACGGCCTATGCCCCTAACAAGGTATGAAAACAGTGAAATGATTCTTATGTGCCCAAGTAAGAATCAGAAGCAAAGATGCCACCAAACTCAAAGGGACCAGGAAGACAGGCTCAAGAGACAACTCAGCAGGATATTCAGGTATCAAAGTTTGAGTTTTAAATGGGACAACTGACATCTCACTAGATCTTTGCATGGCAGGCAACATCTACTTTTTTATTCTCTTATTGTTGTGGAATTCTGTTAAACAATTATCACTTTAACCCCCAAAATTTGATATCTATCCTGCGGAGGACCCTGAAAGTGGACAGGATTAAGTTTTCACTGCAGTGAAATAAAAAGTAAGCTATTTTTTTCTAATGTGGAGCTATTTTTTATAAATGTGTTTTCTACCTTTAAAATTCATTTTATTCATTCATTTGAATCTTTTAACATTCTATTCTTTGCCTGAACTCATCACCATTAATGTTCCCATGTACATTATTTGTCATTTTGATCACATACTTTGCATAGGACATTGAGGTTATGTTGAACTTCAGTACATGAGTGGTAAATTTTATGCAATGAAATTTGTTTTTAAGTTTTTGGAGATTTATGGAAACTGTGAGATAGCTAACAACATTCTTGAAAAAGTCCTTCAGTCTATAACAATATGTTTTCTATTGAGTATCAGAGGAAAGAATAGTCAGCCAACTTGAATTGCTTCAGAAGACTAAAGTGATGAACAGTAGAAACCAATATATAATCAGCTTTGCTACAGCTCATGTACTTGAAAGACGGAAATCATGGAGTCTAATTGCTCTAATTTTCACATACATATATCCTTTGAGTCTTTAAATATGCTGGAACTATTTCAATGTTTGAACCACTTATCATGCTTCTAAAAATGCTAAAGTTCAACTTCAGAACTGATAATTAGAATGGTACTCTACCTTAGATCACACTGCTGTTCTCTATCTCAGTATCCTTAGCTACTTCAAGACGTCGATGTGTTAAGAATGAACAAAAAGCTAAGGTAGGCTGGCTGGCACAGTTTGCAAGGAAGACTCACAAAGGCCACCTTCTCTTTTTAACTTCAGATGCTTTTTTCCACAAGGGGGAAAGGATCTATCTGACACATTTCTTAAGGATTCTTTTATTCTGTCACTTTTCAAGCAGAGAGTAAAAAATGCCATTTCTCTTTCCCTACTAACATATTTTGTGATTTTTCCATCAGTTCAGAAACTCTGAGAATCTGCTGAAAGTTGCTTTAGTGTACCTATATAGGAAACTACATTTTTCTCCTAAAAGTAAAAAAGTTCACTTCACTGTGAAAATATGTATTTTATACATAGAACATGATATATCTGATAATATATGCATATATGTGCGGCATATAGATAGATAATAGATATTTCTGGACACAAATACATATTTTAACATGTAAAATGAAAAGAGACTAATTCAAGAAACATGAGATGTGGGAACACAAAAAGGAAAGACTATCTTATAAATTATGTTTTGACAGACATTTGTATAATATTAAATAGCATAAAAATCAAAAATTTAAAGTGAGAACTTCATATTAAATGTTACATTCAAACTATGAAACTATTAAGGCTTGTAGTTAGGATTAGTTTAGTTAACATAATAGCAAAAAGGCTTCAAATTACATTAACACAAAGAATATGTGGTTTGATGAAATATTAATAGGAATATATTACTAGTCTTATAACATGTGGGCTACTTTCTGGTACAAAGCAATTAGAAAAGAGTAGGAAAAGGGATTGCAAAGTAGAAGCAATAAAAATTAAAAAGCTGCTATAAAAAAGAAAATATTTTTAAATGTATTGCTAAAAGCAACACTGTGGATTTTAAGTGAATATGAATGTTGAACATGCCCTGTAGACTACTAAAAGCCCATATCCTCAGGAGCCCTTGATTCCCTTGGCAATTTCATAAGTCCTGCCCTTCCATTGTTGAATTTTTTTCACCAATATAATCAAAATATCTTGTGCCAGGATTGAAATTTTGATTAGTCCTGTTTCTTTTAATTAGATGATACTAATAAATTTTCTAACAATGAATGAGGAAGTATCTGAATAATAGATTTTGTAAAAAATATTGTATATTTTATAAAACATGGTAATAATTTTGAACAGTTCAGCTTTCTTAACCTTTTTGTTCCTCTACAATATACAAACATCACCTCTTTGTAATATATAATTCAGAAAATATTATTTATAACTCATATATCCTAGTGATATTAGGGAAAAAAACCTTTAATCCACTCTAGTTTTTTAAGTAAATTATTCACAAGGTTACAAATTGTGTTTAAATTGCATGACTATTTTAATACTGAACAACGAAAACATAGCAGTGAGTCACGAAGTAACATTGGTATAATTATAATCTATTTCATTAAAATAAGAAAAGTTGTTGGTCTTCCTTCCTCAAAAGCTATATGAAATGAATACTAGAAAATTAACAAATCAAACTCTACGTATATTACACAAGTGATTGCTATATATTGTAAAAAAAATAATGAAATACTAAAATCTTCTCTTTAATTAAACCACAAGAAAAGAAAAACTCAAAAACAAAGAGAACTAAATAATCTGACTACCCTATATCATTGATTAAAAATGTATATAAAATAAGAAATTTAAAACACATTTTCCAACTCCCCTTAGTAAATAAATTGAAGTATATAGTAATTAAATAAAGAAATATATATTAGTCATCCCACCACTTATAGTAACCTTTTTCCTAGGTAGAAAAAATACTCATGTATATTTGGAAACAAAAAAACAATAAATTAAATCAATTTTCACCATAAAGACGCACCTTAAATTCTAATTCTTCAGACATGTTCCTAATTTTAACCCATGTACAACTAACTTCTAAATACCTATTGATATATTAAAGTTATTGTAAAAAGTTTTTTAAAGCTTTATTTTTGAGGGTTTTTTTTTGTAGTAGCTTAGTATTTGAATCAACTTGATTGTTTATACATAATGTAGTATCCATTTTTTTTCCATTGATTGTACCTGCAAGAAATTCTGCATGAGAATCCAGTTGACTTGTAACTCTGAAGTCTTAATTTTTCTCAGCTTGACAAGTAAACATAAAAGTCTTTTTTTTTTTTAATCAAATTATTTTATAGGAAACAAAACATAAAAAGCAATTACATGTTGGTCTGGGCAATTCTGAATAAGTTCAGTTGCTCATCCAGACCTGAGAATCCCCAGAACTCAAGATGAGTAGCCTACCTCTAGATGACAAAGTTAAATAAAAATGCTTTAAAAGAATCAGGCTGATGAAATAGAAAACAAGCCATTGATACTGATCTATGCCCTAGATCACAACAGTTACAAACTAATTGCTATAGCCCTTTATTGTTACCCATAGCTATTCTGAGAAACCTTTTATCATATGGAAATTCTAAAATTTAATCTCTCATAATATAGTACAATCATCTCAAGACAAGACCTACATTCACCTTATGTTTCACTTGATAAGTGGAACTTATATTGATGACAGAAAAGTAAATCTACCTAGTTGGGTAAGTGATATTATGTATGACTACAGCTACAATAGCTACAAGGCACTTAGTTTCCCAAACAAGATAGAAATTTACTGAGATTTACAGCTGTCCTTTAGGCACTACACTCCTAGTCTCCACATACAAACTGGCCAGAGAACTATTGATTCCACCATTCTAATGACTCTCAATCCCTCCATGTCTCTCTGTTTCTGATACCACTGCTTTAGTCTTAAATTACCTCTTACTTGTAGTACTGCAATTGTCTGGTCCTCATGCCTTCGATTTCTGTCTTTCTGATGCTGTTGTCCTTATTTCAGTCAGAGTGAGCTTTCTCTAACCCAAGTTCTATTCTTCAGTTTTTCTCTACTGCTTACAGCACCCACATTCCTAGAACAGAATACAGCAGAATACAAAATATCCATGATCTGAATGGTCTTTTTAGCTTTATTTTCCTCCAAAGCCCTCTCATCTCATATTTCATACATTTAAAACTACTACCAGTTTCTTGAACATTCCAGAACACGTCATGCTTCCAAGCTTATGTTGTTGCATCCTTTGCCTATATGACTTTTCCCTCTGTATTCCACTCCAACCACAGCCATGTATTAATATATGGGAAATAAAGTCATTCACAACTGCCAAGCAATCCAGAGTAGAAGTGATCATTTATTCCTGACAATGCCCACTGTGCTCTGCACATATGCTTACCATAACCCAAAAAGCTCTTCACTGCATACTTAACATCTTTTATCTCCCTATAAGTTCTTTGAGGATAGAGGCTATGTCATATTCATCTTTGCATCCTAAGCACCTGGTAAAGTGTCTGCATCATAGCACTGAATCAATGTTTATTGAATGAGTCACTGAATCGATAACATAAAAGTTTATTCTGCCCTTCAGAGGTGAGATCTATGTCAAATTACATATTGAAATATCTTTCAAAACTACAGACTAGCTCAATAAGTAATGCAATTGGCAGTCCATGAACTGCCATCATTTAAAAGAAAATTGAGGAGATACCGCTGCAAAGTTACACAACATAGCAGAGTGACAGAGTGAATAAACGCTTCACAAAATGTTTTGTTTTGGTCTTTTGGAGGCCTGTGGTTACATAGTCTAAAGAAAGTACTTTTTATATTTTTGATGTTGTCAATGACCTCAATTCTATACCAATTGAATTATAATGTCCTGTACTTCCTCCTTACCACTTCTCAGTACTTTAACCTTAATGATGCCTTCATAAAGGCTTCAAATGTTGTAAAGATCATTGTGTTCTAAAAAAGGAGATTGATATGGGGTCAGAAAATCTGTGTTCACACTGGCTTTTTTTTCTCATATAGACTTTGCTATTTTGTCAGGCTGCATCTTATAAAGTGCTAAGAAAAAAGAAAAACATAAAAGGATACCCTCAAGAGATTTATTTTTTTAATTTTAAATATTATCAAAGCTCATAAGACAGATTGTGTAAATGAAAAAAATATATCCTCACACACAAAACTTCATAAAAATATCAATTATTTCCAATTTGTCTATAAATTTCATACAATTTCAAGCAAAATATCAATAGAACTTTTGGAATGGAATGGAATCTGAGAAATTGATCATAAAGTTTACACAGAATAGATAAAGGGCAATTTAATAGAGAAGAAGTTTTGGGAAATTTGCCCCAACCAAATGTCAAGACTAATTAGAAAGCCACAGTAATTACGACAGTGCGGTGGTACCACAGTGATCAGGTAAAAGATCAATGAAACAGAATACAGAACATAGAAACAGTCTTGTATATTTATAGACACTTGATATATGACAGGTGTGGCATTAACAGCACAGGAAAAATAAACTACTTAATAAATGCTTTTGAGATAATGGTTATGTGACCGTATAAAATATTAAATATATAACTCATATCATAAATAATAAGTGCCAGGTACTTTAAAATTCTAATAAATCTTAATACACAGAGATTAAAAAATATACACTAAGATATTCATTTATTGTCTGATCAGGGAATATTTTCTAGAATAAGACAACAAAGTAGAAAACATAAAGAAAAACAATTTTATCTGTGCTATAAATAAAATGTTTTATTTATCAAAAGACACAGTAAATAATGACCTATAAATGTATCTAGTTAATAAATAAATAATTATGGATATGCACAATTAACTTGTATTTACCATAGTTTTATTTATAATAGTGTAAAAGTTTCCATAGATGTCTCAAAACCCAAGGACAACATGATAGGAACCAAGGAACTGGGAAAACAATGCCTCTAGGGTCCTGTCATCATTAGCCAGTGACCACTCTTCCCACCAGGTGTTTAAAAGAGTAGATGGAAGATAGATGCCTGCTGTGAGGAGAATGTCAATGAAATGAGAGTTTCCAGTTAGTAAGTAAAAGATACTCTCAGCACACTCTTCAAAGCAAAAGAACCACTGGCAAAATTTGATGTGAGTCCTCCAGGATTTGCAGGACATAGAGACTCATGTCTGACTCACATATCAGAAGTTTAAATGGAAGGGGCTGAGTGGTGATCACACTGACAAGAGAGAAGGCTTTGCTGGTAAATAGCTGAGTTTGAAGAATTTGGTGGAGAAGCCCAAGTATGTGTATTTCTAAATGTTGTAGGCTAATCTGTGTCCCCTGAAACTTTTATGTTAAAGTCCTAAAGCTCAGCACTTCAGAACTTTACTATACTTGAAGGTAGCATCTTTATAAGATTAAAGTGAGGTCATTAGGGTAATCAAATACGATGAGTGTCCTTATATGAAGAAGAATGCTGGACACAGACACACACAGAGGGAAGATCAAATGAAGACACAGGAAAAAGGTGGTCATTTATAAGCCTTCAAAAGGCTTAAAAGAAACCAACCCTGCCAACACCTTGATCTTAGATTTCCAGCCTACAGAATTATGAGAAAATAGATTTCAATTGTTAAACCACCCAGTCTGTGGTATTCTGTTAGCAGACTAATACACTGATTGTCCAGAAGTAGATTCCATCCATGGAAGTGTGTTGGTTTTTGTATGTCTTAATAAGGACTCCACTTGAGGATCCTTCGGGTAGGTAAAGGTACTCCAAGGATAGGAGCTGAAAGAGAGTAGGAAGTTTTAAGTATTAGGAAAATTAACTTTGAAATACTTTAGTAGAATTCTTTAGTAATTCATAAAAGGATCACACAAGAGAAAAATTAAACTTGTCACCTGCTAAATTCAGGTAGCATCAATGCTAGATTATAACTGTATGGTTCAATAGAACCATTTCTTTCTTAGTTTTCCTGCCTCCCCCAAGTTCCTGACCCTAGAGTAATGGTGGGGGTAAAATTAGCAGAGTGAGAAGTGGAAAGAAATAGAAGTTGACCATACCACTCTTTCTCTATACAGGTTTTCTAATCTGAAGAAAACCTAATCTGGGGAATGAAGGAGCTGTAAATTTGATAAATATTGTAGACCAGATACTAAAGTGGACTGGACTTTTTATAACTAGCAGTAGAAAGTAATGGAAAACTCTAAGAGAATAGCCTCAGAATAAATCCAGAGATAGAAAATAATACCCTACTTGAAAAAGTGAGTTTAATAAGGAGTAGTAAGAAAGACTGAAGGTGTTTTGACCTTTAATTAGGCAAATGCATAGCTTTAAGTTACAACCATTTAATACCAGAAATAACAGAAATGACCAATAAGATATTTATTACATAGTGAATCAGACCAACATCGCTTCCAGCTTACATAACTACAAATGATGGATAACTGACCATCCTGCCACCAAATGCTTCTCCTAACTCACATATTCCTTCATTCTTTATTTATTCAATCAACATACTTATACAGTTTTTGAGCCTGTCTTATATACCAGGCTCTGGCAAATACAATGGTGAACAAACTGCATGCTGTCATTGACTTTAGAACATGACAGTAAGATAGAAAATGTTATTATTTTACAAATAATGATGCAGATGATAAGTCCCTTGCTTAAGCCTCTGAGACAGAAAGTAGGGCACACAGCCACCCTAAATCTAGGATTGCTGAACTCAAATCCTGCACTCTTTCCAAAATTATATTTTGACGCTTATTCCTCTGAAAAATTATTATAAATGAGTGTTGGTAGTACCCATTTATAGAATAATATTAAAAGGTTAAATAAAATTCTATTTTATACCATGAACTAGCTATGTGTTTCCACGTATATAAACCTTATTTATTTATATTATATAAGACAGTGTTCAGGCTAAACACTTACTAAGGCTTCCTCAAATTCTGTTTTTGTTTTTGTTTTTTTAATTCTAAGATAACAACTAAATTAAAAAATTTAACAAGTTGAAACAAATATTAATAATAAAAATTTTAACTTCAAGGTGTTACTATTGGATCTCAAATTTTATTAGAACTAAGACAGGAAGACATAACAGAAGTTACTATTCATAACATTATATTACAAAATGAGAGTGCAAGTTATATCAGGTTACACTTTTGGAACCAATACTAAGATATATTGTAATTATTTCATTGTAGCCCACTGAAACCATGAAATTACATTGACTGCATTATTCTAAGACTGTTAATATTATATTTTGTTTTTAGCCAATATCACTTGGTGATTATCGCAGCCACTGCAAATATTTTTTTAAACTCTAATTTTATTTTATTATTATAGCTATACCTATGATTATGGTTATGAGTTCTTTCCATGAGATAATTGAAGATCTTGGCTATCAAAGAAGAAACTTTTCAACTGTTTTTATATACAGTTGTCATTCTCTGAAAACTGTAGAACTGACACATTAAGTCCTTATTGGGAAGGTCTTATTCTAATAATGGATAGTTATACCTTTTCTCCCTTGATAATATAAATGTATTATTTAAAAAGTAAAAACCAGTTTGTGGAGTGTTTTTTGGTTTTTTTTTTCAACTCACCAGCTCCCTTACCATCCATGCTGGCTGGATAAACTTAATGGAACAAAGGCAGTAGTTATTAAATGAATAATTGTTGAATAAATTAGTAAGTAGGAAGGATAGGAAGAGAATATACTGCAGAGAACACTAGTCCATCCTCTAAATGAGAATCAGTGATTTAGGGAAATTCATTCCACCTTGATATTTTTCATTCATTCATCATTTATTTGTTTATTCAACAGTATTTTCTCACTATCTAAACAGTGTGCTTAGTCCTGGAAATATAGTAAAGAATAAGATAGGGGATTTGGTTTTTTGTTTGTTTATTATTACTTTGCTTAAGAAGCTTATTATTAAGGCAAAGAAATATAGTAGTGAGATTTTGAAATTGCTATGAATAAATAATTTCTAAAAATATATGTTACTAATACTGCTTCTGTGAGTGTGAGGACACGTAGGAATGACAAAGGAAGAAATAACTGCGCTTGCTCTTAGAAAATGAGATTTTTTTCTACATGAGGAAAGTGGAGAGGAAAATTCTGGGCACAGGGAACAGAGAATGTAAAGGCATGCTCTTGTCCAATTAGGGTGGTCAGAAATAAAACTTTGAGCTTAACTGAAGCTTACCCAAATCCTGACATATTTGTCTATGCATACAACTGGATATCTTGTATAACAGAAGCTATAAGTCACAGATCAAGGTGCCCACCAACTGGGTTCCTGGTGCGAGATCTCTTCCTAGCTTGTAGGTGGTGGCCTTCTCATCATGTCTTCGAGTGACAGAGAGAGAAAAAGATTTCTCTCTATTTTTAAACTATTATTATTATTAATCCAGTGATCCTATTGGATCAGAGCCCAGTCTTATGAGCTCATTTAACTTTATCTCTTAAAGCCTTATCTGAAAATACCAGTTACATTTAGAATTATGGTTTCATGAATTTGGGGGCCACACAATTCAGTCCACTGCACTTGGAGTGGGAGGAAAGTAATAAATACTAGAACTCAAACTGAAGCAAGATTGTGAATAGCTTAGATTCCATTTTTATTTAGCTAGAACTGCCAATTAGATAGATTTTGCATAGCTGAAAGGTTCAGAGAAAAGGAAAGTTCACTCAAAGGCAAATATGATGGGAAATGGATATTAAGGAGATACTAAGAAGGCAAATTTGGTGGGGCTAGAGCAACTGTACATGTTTGTGAGAGAGACACTGAGGATGATTCCCAGGTTACAAGTTTAAGAAGTGTAGGAATCAGTAGTAATGCTTTTAAGTGAAGTAGCAAATGAGGAGAGAAATAGAGGAGAGAGAGAGAGTGCATGAAGGAGCAAGTTTGGATATGATGACTGAGGTATCTTTGGAAGTTAAGAAAGCAGAATATTTTATACACAACTGAAAACACTACTCTGAGAATTCAAAGAGAAGAAAAAAAAACTGTACGGAACATTGAAAGTATAAAAATAAAATAGAAGAATCTAAGAAAATGAATTTGCAGTTTCTGACAGTAGAAAAATACCCAGAGAGAATGGCGGCATGAAAGTCAAGTGAAAGCACAGTTTCAAGAATGTCGGGGGAAGCCGGGATGGCTCAGTGGGTTAAGCACTCACTTTGCAGCGCCAGGGACCAGAGATCAAATCCCGGCCCCGGCTCGTGCGGACCCATATGCTGAACTGGAAGCTCCCCCACCTCAGTTCTCTCTCTGTCTCTGTCTCTGTATCTCTCTCTCTCTCTGTCAAAAATAAAAATAAATAAATAAATAAATAAACAAATAAAAGAATGTCATATATCTGAAATGCCCTAGAGATGTTACATAAAACAGAGAGAAAATTGGCCATCAAATTCTCCAATTAGGAGATCATAGTAAATTTTATTAACAGAAGTTACAGCAGAATGGTAGAGGCAAAATATCCATTCAGGTAGAGTCTGGGTATATCTCACTCACCACCATATCTCCATTACCAAGCATATGGCCCAGCACATATGTACACTTAGTAAGTATTTGTGAAGATAAAGTTAAATTTATAACAGAGGAATAATGTAGAGAAAAAAGAGAAGACGGTGAATGTTCAAGACCTAAATTTAGAGTAAAAAGAGATGATTGTTTATACTTAAAAAAGAAGAAAAAAATCAAAGAAATGTTTGTTTTTGTTTTATTTTAGAAAAGGATAGGAGCACCTTAATTTCCTTTATAAAGGATGAGAAGAAGTCACTGAAAATGTAGAAGAAACAGAACTAATGGGCCAAGATGGCTAGCAGAACCTTCTTCTGTATCTATTCTATCAAAAGTCCAAGATATTCACAGAAAAGTAAAAGCAATTTAGGGATTACTATTCATTCATACCAATCAGGACAATAATAATAATTAATATTTATTAGTACATAATAAGTGGGGGGTTTTGTATCAAAAGCCAATAAAATATTAATAGACATCATCTTAAAATGTAATGCTATTACACTATTTCCATTTGGCAAATTAATAAACTAAAGCAAAGGAAAATCAGGCAACTTGTCCAAGGAAAGCATGAAAAATAAGGGGCAAAGCTGGGTTTGAATCCAAGCTGAAGGCTACAACACCTACACTATTGCTTCCTCATAGTACATCAAGCACGATGTGTTATTTCAGCCTGCAAGTCCAACGGGCCAGTGCTGAACATGTGGGTCCCCTGGGAGGCACTCTTACAAATAACAGTTTCTTCCATGGGAAACACAAAGCAATTTTAATACTCATCATAATTATCACACTCTCACAGGTGTATTTTTTCCTAAAAAGTAATTCTGAAAAAAACTGTTTATCAATTAGAGTGGACATACAATATTATACTAGTTTCAGGCATTAGACAGTTGTATTTCTCATGGAGTGCTCACTCTGATAAGTCTAAGACCTATCTTACACCATACATAGTTATTATAATGTTATTGACTATATTCCCAATGACTATTTTTTATAACTGGCAATTCGTACCTATTAATCCCTTTCATTTTCCCCTTGCCTCCTCAACTCCCAAACCACCTCCCATCTGGTGATGGTCAATTTGTTCTCTGCCAGATGTAGCTTTAAAAGAATATCTGTACCTACCTATGCAAATACCTTTGAACAAGCTGATAATATGGAAAACACATATAATGTTTCATATGTCATAGGCATAAGTTCTATCTATAACATCAGCTAGGAAGATGAACTTGAGTTGATTTCAGAACATAAGTTTATCAAGTGCAAATTTTACTTTAACAATAAAAAGAATGAGAAAATCTTTAAAAAGTCAATGTCCCTAGATATATGACGGATGCATTTTTAGTATATAAAATTGGACGAGGCTAAAGCTTGGTTGAAGTGCTGGTAACATCAGACAAATCTGCTGTATTTGACAATGTCTTTGCATTGTTTCAATGCTTTGTATTTTCAATGGCTTCCACAAAACAGAAAGAGTTAAAAATGTACAAGAGCATCAGGAAACTATCTAATTGTTACCAACCAATGTCACCCCATTAAATTTACCAATAAAAATAAAATAAAATAAAATAATAATAAAAAAAGAAATTGAGTAACAGTTAATAAATGCCAGACGTTCTAATTTAAAAACAAAGGGGAAGCCGGGATGGCTCTGGGTTAAGCGCTCACTTTGCAGCGCCGGGGACCGAAGATCGAATCCCGGCCCCGGCCCATGCGGAACCATATGCTGAACTGGGAGCTCACCCAGTTCAGTTCTATCTCTGTCTCTGTATCTCTCTGTATCTCTCTCTCTCTCTGTCAAAAAAAAGAAAAAAATTTAAAAAAAATGTACAAGAGACTTTTTACACACACAAAAAAAATGTACAAGACAGTTTTTAAAAATGAAAGTCATTAATTTCTAGTCAGTTTTATTATGACAATTCATGAACACATAAAACATAAATATAGGCCTCTAATATCAGGCCCCGTACCTCCCTTTTTCAGAAGGAAAACTTTCTATTAGAGTGACACTCTTGGCCTCACACAGCTTTTCCCTTGGTGGCAGAGTGACCTATGATTGGAGAAGAGACTGAGGAAGCTGTGTTCATACCTTTCCTCTCTTTCTTGAGATCTACGTGACTGCAGCCAGCATATATTTCTTTCTTCTTCTCCACGCTCATTCAAGAAGAGACACGCTGTTACCAACCATTGCCTTTGAAAGCATGAGTAAAGCTTTCTAATTTAGGAAGAAGTACTAGCAAGCCATACTTGGCTCTCACAATAAGCCATGCCCTTCAATATCAGTTTCAACATTATTTAAGTTGATATGTTCATGCCTATTTGCCTAATTTCCATCTATCTCTCAAATGATTACCAACTTGGATGACAGAGAAAGGAGTGCTATTTATTGGGTCCTCTAAATCCTCCATTTTTTAAATTGAGAGAAATGGAATTTATGACAAAAGTGATGCTTCAACAGCAAACTTCAGCAAACCCCAGGGAATACTGAAGACATTTACAAGGAGTTAATTAATAGGTGTACATATGGTAGCAAAAACACTTGGCAGAAGCCTTGTGTTTGAATACATCACAGAGCAAATCCCCTGTAAATGATGTTGATTTAGGTTTCAGAAAATGTTTTAATGGAATTTAGTTTTATTTAAGCATTTTCATTGATAGCCCTAAAATAAATATACTCCTTTAAAAATTTATACAACCAAAATTATTTAGATGGAATCAGGTAAGATTTTTAGGCCACTTTTTTATAGTCATACTCTTCATACAACCTTTATTGCCCTTAATTCTCTCTCTTTAATCCTGAAAGTGTCCTCAAAATTTCAGCCAATACTGTAATCAGCATATGTCCTAGGTGAACAAATTACAATTAACCAAGTTCTCTAAACAACTATGAACCCCCTGGTTCACTTAAAACAAAGGTGCAATGCTTGGAGCTTCCTTTCTGACCCAATTTGAGTTCACATTTCCAAATAGTAACCTGACAGGTTCAGTACTTTTCTTTTTCCCAAAACATTTAACCCACATGTTTCTCATGAAAAGTAAATACTGCATCCTGTAAGGAAAAAACAAATAAATTCTTTCATCTGAGATGCTTATTCTCTTTCTCCACTTTCAAAAGCACTTTGATTTTCTTCTTATTTTCAAGAATCCTTAGTGTCATCTCTGTGGTGCTTACTAAGAGACCAGGCTCTTGGGCACTTAGTAAACAGGGCAACCAGAATGACCTCTAGTTAGTATGTGGTTGTTCTCTATCTCCAACAGGTTTACCACATTGAAGGAGTTCAAAATAGGCCTCTTTAACATATGCCATTTTGGCATGTGGATTATTTTGAACTGAAGGCAGTCTAGACCCTGCAGGGTCAGGAGAAACTTAAGCACTTCCTTTAGCTACCTAGAAGAATATAAATTGAGGGCCTTGCCCATTAGAGTTTTACCAGAAATAAAATTTTATGACCTATCTATACGGAGGGGAAAACTTCCAATTACTGACCATCTGCTCTTCATATTGTCCTGTGAATTGCCTTCCCCTCTGAAGCCCCAGGGCACCTTATCTCACTCTTTGGCTCAAGATGTCATATATACCTCTTCATACCTTTTTGTCTCTGAAACGCTGCGTATGTTGGGTATTGATACATATGTATACAATTAAATTTGGTTATTTTCTCTTTTAATCTGTCTAATGTCAAGTAAATTATTAAACCATCCAGAAGAACCAGAAGCTTAGAGGCAATTTTCTTCCTCCCCTACAAGCTCATGAAGCAAAAACAGGGTTAGTTTCAGATCACATCACAATCTGATTCTTGACACTAAAATAGATTTTGTGGGTAAGACAATTTGTTGTCTGCCAAAGTAAGAAAACCAGAAAACTGAATAAAATCAGTAATTGAAATAAGCCATGAGAAATTAAGAATTAAAACAGTTATTCAAATAATCCAAGCAAGCAAATATTATTGGAAAAAAAAAAAAAAGATAGATATTTGAGTGACAAGGATTGGCTCTTCAAAGTCGGCATAGATAAATACTTAACTTCTAGGTCTATACATACAATAATACCCAGGTTTCTATTTCAAAATTAATGCTAGATCACCCTGAGAAAATTTAAACTTTTTATAAAATTTATGATATTAAAATAAAACTTTTAATTAAATTATTAAAATAAAATTTTTCTTTACTTTTAAGACTTCTTGACATGTCCTAAGTAGTTGTAATCAGTTTTAGCAAATAGCTACAAATTTTAAATACATCATGAATGCAATATCCATTTATTCAGTAAGTATTCACAGAGAATCTTTCTGTGCAAGATGCTGTGCTGGGGAGGAAGTATACAGATGGGTAAGACATGCACCACTTTCAGACAAATGGAAGAAGACAAGACAGATGAATAAGAAAAAAGAGATTGAATATTTCAGATCAAAGGATGAAAAGACTTTTCCCCACCATCCCTATTATGGCAGATAGAGAGGAATGAGCGGCATCGTGGAGAATTTAAAAATTGGATTTATACAGTAGTTTAAAAATTAGTAAGGATATGAACTTGTTTAAAAAAAAACTGGGGGAAAGCTGGGATGGCTCAGAGGGTAAAGTGCTCGCTTTGAAGCCATGAGGACCGAGGATCGAATCCTGGCCCTGGCCCATGCGGACCCACATGCTGAACTGGGGTGTGCCCCCAGTTCAGTTCTTGCCAGGACCTATGTGGGAGGCTCCCGGCCCAGTTCCTGCCCTGTGCAGCCCTGTGCCCACCTGTGGAGTGAAACTATATGGAAAACTAATGTCAACTATGGAGACTGCTCTGGGCCCTACCCCTTCTCTCTGTCTCTCTCTGTCTCTGTTTCTCTCTGTCAAAAATCAATAAAATAAATCTTTAAAAAAAACAAACTGGAAATAGACAATCTCAGCAAGGCACACAATATGAGCAAGGTGATAGAAAAAGAGAGTATGTGTTTATCAAATATCAGGTTATTTGTACTGGAAGATAGAATGGCAGGGTGCCCGTGTGTGGTGGGAGGGGGGTGTGCTATAGGCTGTACATGCTGTAGAGTGCCTGGAATGATAGGTTCCTTCTTTGAACATTATTTAATAGCCTGGGGGATGGGGGAAATGAAAAGATTTTTAATAAAAAAAAAATTAGTTCAAATCTGTTCTTTCTACATATTCGTAGAAATATTATCAAGATTTCTCTTCCAAGTAGTGTTGTTAATCTTAACATTCAAAGAAATAAAATTAAAATAGTAAGTACTATGAATTATTGTGTTACTATATGCTAGGCACTTCATGAGACTGGGATTATTAATTGGTTCCTTCTTCAGATGAGAACATAAAGGTTACACAGTTAAGTAACACACACAAGGTCATACCATTGTTAAATGGCTGAGCTATAATTTGACTCAAGATCCATCAGATTCCAAAGCTCACACTCTATCCACTATATTATCCTACTTCTCAGTGTTTTCATTAAGTAACATAAGTAAAGACACTTGCAAAATTGATATTTTTTTAGTATATTTAATGGAAAGACATGCCTGGGCAACGTTCAACCATTAATTCTCCATGTAACAATTTATGTGACAACACCAAAATATATCTTCGAGACTGCCTTACAAATATGTCTTAAAAATAATTTTCCTAAACATATATTTTCTAGACATTTATAATGTATTAGAAAATTAAAATATTGATTTAATTTATGTACCTTGATGATCATCTTGCTTCGTAAAAGTGCAGTTCTAGCATGCATAGATTATTCTTCCTCTAGAGGGAAAAATATGATCAAGCAAAGGCCTCTGACTGCACATAAATTCTGTTTGGTGCCTTTTTACAATTTGATTAATAAAAATAAGATACATGTTCTAAAATGATTAGTCCTAAAAAAATAATTATTTAGAAGTATTTTTTAATTGTCTCCTCTTTCTCTGTACCAATTTGAACATCACTATGTACCACACTGTTTTATTTAAATTGATTTAAAATATTTTTACAACTGTTTTAGGAGGTGTGATTAGTTTACTAATGTAACCTCTTCGAAGCTTCTCACATAAAAGAACTGAAAGTAAGATAATTGGAATGTTAATAAAGTAACTATAACCTAGTTATTTTTATTTTCTATATTATAAAATCAAGAACACTTTTCCAGAAAAAGAAAAAAAGTCACTTTCCACTTCTAATTATGGTTAGCAATGCAAAGAGATAATCACAGTCCGTGTGATGAGTGACACGAGGTCTTTGGCATGCCATCTGCTAGTTTCTTATCCCGAGAGATTTCTCAGTGATATTCCCCCATTTCCTTGTGAAGCTCCCCAGCTGTATGTTTATACTATCTCCTCTGCAACCACTACTTTCTGTGTTCTTATTGTTGTCTAAGGGAGCTTGCCTAAGGTTTCACCAATCAATCTTATCTCTACTCAGCAGAAAAAGACAGCTCAACAAAGCACTGCTGCTGATTTGTACTCGTGATCTAAAAATTGGCTTGTTTTCTGATAAATCTCTTGTTTGTCAGGGCCATTGTCAGACATTTTGTGTTTATAGCCTCTGAGGTGATCAATTCTAATACCGTGTTTTATGCTAAATTTTGAATCAAGATCACTCCTGACATTTACTTAAACACAGCACTGTCTAATACGGAAGCTCATTGCTATGCCTTTTGTAATAAAACAGGGAGAAGAGTGACAGCTTAATATTTTATTACCATAACACAGGGCCACCATTTAAACTAATGAGCCACTCCACACCTGTGCCACCTCTCTATTTGTACTGGACTATAATCTAAATTATGCAGAATACCTCCTTTGAATATGAAAAGACTATAAAAGAGACTCTGCAACTTATTTTTATAAATGTACATTAAGAACCTACACATATTGATAAACTGGTATTTAAACTCATAATTTGCCAAAATAATACAAAGTTAATGTAAATCATGTATACTTATTTCTGTGTAATATATACAGTACCCATGTCACCCTCTCACCAACCAGAATTAGTCTGCTTCATATATTAAAAGCATTTTTTACAATCTAAAATTTACCTTTATATGAATTATAAAATAGATTAATAAAGCCATCTGCCAAACTACATAGGCTGGAGTATCATATTTCAAAGCAAACAAAGCTTTTCTAAAATTTCTAAATGTATTTTCCCTTAATCAATTTATTTAGTCTTGGCTTCATTTTGTCTGACTATAAAGATATGGGGAGACATTGACTAAATCTAAGAATACATAGAAACCTGAATGCATAAATAGAATGCACTAATGTTTCTTGTACACACAATTGATCTGTTATAAAAATACAGGGGAAGCCGGGATGGCTTAAAGGGTTAAGCACTTGCTTTGAAGCCCTGGGACCGAGGATCAAATCCCGGCCCCAGTCGGTGTGGACCCATATGCTGAACTGGGGTGTACTTCCCATGCAGGAGGCCCCCAGTTCATTTCTTGGCCCCCGATTCGAACTCTGGCTCGAGGGGCCATGCCTCCCATGTGGGAGACCCCCAGCCCAGTTCCTGCCTTGCACGACCCACGCCCACCTGTGTGGAATGAAACCATGCTGAAAACTGATGACTTACAACTATGGAGACTCCTCTGGGCCCTCCCCCTTCTCTCTGTCTGTCTGTCTCTGTCTCCCTGACTCTGTCAAAAAAAAAAAAAAATATATATATATATATATATATATGTACAGTATATGTATGTATTTTTATGAATGTATTACATGTGTCATCATATGTTTAAAAATAATTAAAGAAACTTTAGGTGATACAAACAAACATTATTTAATATGTTATAAAGGGAACAATCTCCTTCAGCAGAAATGCAAAATGGGGCAAAAGACAAGAAACTTTTATAGGATAGAAAAC
Organism: Craseonycteris thonglongyai; assembly: GCA_004027555.1. Lineage (NCBI taxonomy): Eukaryota > Metazoa > Chordata > Mammalia > Chiroptera > Craseonycteridae > Craseonycteris > Craseonycteris thonglongyai. The sequence goes on along the minus strand of PVKE010022314.1, from coordinate 6,744 downwards.
AAGGGAAAGACAAAAAGAAAATATCTGATTGGATACGGTTACTCAGTCAACTTGTTTGGAGTGAGAAGGCATAGAATTGTCTTGGCCTTTGGGGATTGACTGACTAGGCATATTGCATTTCTGGTAAAGCAGAAAGTTTGTAGAAACACAAAAGTTCTCTAAGTTTTGGTTTGCTGACATGGAATTCCATGCAGCAATAACTCCATCTTGGGCCTAGAAATTAATATCAATATATATATATATATATATATATATATATATGTGTGTGTGTGTGTGTGTGTGTGTGTGTGTACACACATACATATACATATATAATAAATTAAGGCAAAGGGATAAATATTTACAAAAAACAAAGATTAAATATTTACATCCTCATGATCAGCACACTAAGAATTAGACTTTAAACCAGAGCCAGACTCTCCTAAAGAGCATACTCTAAATATTTCTTTTAATTTCAAACATTGTTCCCTTAATTTTTTAAAATTTACTTCTGACACAGTATATTTATCTTTGTTATTTTATAAAACTAAACAACCTAATCACACACCTTCTGTTGTCTCTAGAAATGCATATAGTTTGAATCTAGCAAAAATTATTAAATTCAATTCTTAAACGGCATATGTACTAAATACATATTTATTTGCATATTTTGGTACATGCACAAAAAAACTGTTGAACGAATGTTGGCATTTTAGTCATACATTCTATATGAAGTTTTATTCAACAGATTTCAGTATTACTTTATGTCATACATTATAGGGCTAGAGTTTATAAAAATAAATATTATCTCTTAAGGACATTTAATTTCTTACATTGAAGAACATTTTTTTCAATTATATATGCAAAAATTGGCATCAACTTCCAAAAGTAAAATTTTATTCATTGTGCTTTCTTGAGAACAATACTGAATTAAACAAACCTCTTCTCAGACCCAAAGAATTAGAAACCTAACAATTCTTTGAATTCAATTAAAAGCATGAGAAAATGTTTAATAAGAAAAATGGTTGGGTTTGTACCAACTTTTAAGTAAAAGAAAAATTCTTCTTCTCTACCCACATTTCATAAAGATAGAAGTCGTTAACTTCTCAAAATATTCTGATGGCAAGAAAGAAAAAATAGAGGAGAAAGGACTTTATTACATTTCAATGAGAAAAAGAAATTCTTCATCCGCAGTAAAAGAAACACTTATAGTTCCATTTTTTCTTGTGGGCTGGCTTGGCAAACTATCCATTAGTTGAACTGAAAACAAAAGATGATTTTTTACAACTATATTAGGTAATAAATTTTATTATTAAAGGGTTTTTTTAATAATAAAAAAAGAAAATTAAAGATGGCATTAACCTAGAGCAGTAGTTCGTTACCTGCACTGGTATTATACATTCTAGAACATGCTAGGCACTTTTCTAAAAATGCTGATGTCTGGGCCTTTCTTCAGACTGGTTAAATTTAAAAAAAAGAGGCAGGCATTGGGTTATTATAAAAAGAAAACTTCCGAGGTGGTTTAATTCAACTGATTACTCCCTAAATTTTCTCTTCAAAACTGTCAGAACACCAAAGGGTAGCATAGACACCTTTCATAATACCCAGAATAAGAGCAGAAGGGCCAAATCTGCATGGACTTAGCAGCTTTGCAGACAGAGTTAAGAGAAGATATAGAAAAATCTGATTATCTTAAAAGCCCTCAAATTTAAATTTATTTATTTACAATACCCTAAAAGATCAAGGACTATACTCTGAGTGGAACATACCTCAACACAACCCAGAAAAGATGCAGGGACTCCATCAGAGTGTCCAAAAGAGCAGACGGTACTGCACCCACCTAAATCCTTCAGCACTTCAGAAATGCCCAGAATATTCTCCCTTCCAAAAAAAGACAGAAACCTACACTGTTGGGGAGTGGGGGTAATGTGCAGGGAATAGAATCCAAATTGAACATTTATGAACATTGGATATTCAGTTACTGGACACAAAAGTGGGTCACTGTTATGAGGACATTTCTACACAGAGGCCATAATTTTAATATTTTGTGGTAACAATAGAGAAGAGAGAATCCTTAAGCAATAAAACTAAGGACAATACTTTAGTCCACCTCACCCCCTGCACAGAAGCCTACTCCTCAGAATGCAGGAAAATTCATCTCATTAAAGATGAAAAGAAAAATAGGATTGCTATTCAAACCCATAAAACTATAAAGAACAAAAGGAAAAAGTCCCAAATAATGTGCTAACAGATAATGAAAGAACAGTAGTAAAATATGCTTGCAGGAAATAGAAGAAAACTGTAACTCAATATTAAATATAAGATAAAGATGAGAAAGAGGTAGAAGTTGTGAAATTAAAGCATAAATCAAAAATAGAAAAGATAAAGATAAAAAGTGCCCATACAACAGGTAGTTGTGAAAAAAGAGTTGAAAGAGCTGACAAAATACGTAAGAGGGAAAAGAAAACTAAATCTTTTGCAGGTGGTTTTCCAATTTTCCCAGCACCATATACTGAAGAGGCTTTCTTTTCCCCATTTTATATTTCTTGTTCCTTTATTAAAGATTATCTATCTGTATATTTGTGGGTTTATTTCTGGGTTTTCGATTCTGTTCCATTGGTCTGTATGTCTGTTTCTCTGCCAATACCAATCTGTTTTGATTATTGACGCTTTGTAGTATAGACTGAAGTCAGGGAGCGTGATGCTTCCAACCTTATTTTTTTTCAGAGGATTACTTTGGCAATTCGGAGCCTTTTGTGGTTCCATATGAATCTGATAATTTTTTTTATCTATTTCTTGAAAGATTGTCTGTGGAATTTTGATGGGAATTGCATTAAATCTATATATTGCTTTGGGTAATGTGGCCATTTTAACTATGTTGATTCTTCCAATCCATGAACGTGGAATATCCTTCCATTTCTTTGTATCTTCTTCAATTTCTTTTAATAGTGTCTTATAGTTTTCCGTGTATAAGTCCTTCACATTCTTTGTTATGTTTATTCCTCAGTATTTTAACTTTGTTTTGATCACAAATGGTATTCTTTTTTTCATTTCTTTTTCTGAAGTTTCATTGTTTGTATATAAAAATGCTGTGGATTTTTGTACATAGATGAAATACAGCAATTTGTGACAACATGAACAGACCTTGAAAACATCTTACTAAGTGAAATTAATCAGAATGAAAGGATCAAGAAACATATGACCTCACTTATAGGTAGAACATAAAACTGAAATGAACAAAGAACCAAAGACTCATGGTCACAGTCAATAGCTTAGTGGTTACCTGAGGGTAAGGGGGGAGGTGGGTGGGAGAGATGGGTGTGGGGGTGTAGAGAGGGGGAATCAAATATATGGTGATGGAAAGCGAGCTGATTCTGGGTAGTGAACACATAATAAGATGTATAGACAATGTAATGTAGAATTGTGCACCTCGAAACAATGTGATTGATATCAATTAGTGTCATCCCAATAAACTTAACAAAAAAATAATAATAATAATAAAAAGAAAACTAAATCATTTCTTAAATGCCTTTAAAGATGAAGGAAAAAAACCAAAAAGCCTGTCTGGAATTTTGTGATGTGAAAAGTTTCTCTTCTATTAAAAATAAACTAGAAGGCAGTTGGTAACTATGCTGGGTTAGAGTGGAGGCTAGGAATAGAGCTTCTCAGGTTTCAACTAGGTTATATAAAAGAAAAGAAAAGAAAAAGGCTCTTTTGCCCAACTGAAATCCATAAAGTGGCAATAGCACTAGACATACCTCAAGGCAGCAATAGTGAAATTAAACAATAGTCATGATTATAATATTCTAATGATTCCTTTTATTGAGGTCTTATTAGATAGTTGAGCTAGACACATAATGTATGCTTTACATATACCGGTATTATCTCATTTATTCCTCACAGTAACCCACAAAGCTGATTATTTCTATCCATTCTACAGAAGAAAAATCTCCATAAGTAAAATGAATGTTGCATGTATCAATCCTGTCTATTGATTTCCATATTACTCTAAAATATCTGGGTAGACTTTTGTGACATTTCATAAGATATGTTAAGAATGATATGACAGAGATCCAAGATGGCGGCATGAGAGGAGAACACTGATAACTGCTTGGGAAGGGCCTTGTAAACAGAGAGGAATCCACAGGGAAAACCCTGAGAAGAAACCTCAACTAAAAGAACCACACAACGCAGAACAACACACAAAGGTTAGAGAAAAAAGGGGAGAGCGGGAGAGGAAAAGGGAAGCAGTGGTTCGGGGACAGAGACTCGGAGCGCGGCCCGGGGCTGGCAAACACACAGGGGGATTGGGGGACTACGGTCACAGTGGAGCTGGATCGAGGGCGGGCTGGAAGCCGAGACCTAGGGAGCGTGGAAGCCCCACAAGACTGTGGACAATTTAACATCCGAACTCAAGGGACAGCACGCAGTGCCCTAATCAGGTCACAGAGCCTAAAGTGGAGCAGGGACTGTGGAGCAGGGCGGCGGCACTTCCCGGCAGGTGGGGTGAGAGCAGGGCACCAGCCCGCAACAGCTCGGCACCCCTGATTTACGGAGGAGATTGACTGTGAGGGAGCGCCTTCTGAGGACAGGGCTCTTGGAGTGAGGGCTGGGGCTTGAGTGGGCACAGCTGCATGGGACGTGCTTGGAGTGGATCCGGTGGTCTCAGCAGAGCCGGGAGAGTAGAGCGGCTGCCGCCCCAGCTACGGCCTGTGCGCGCAGGGCTTTCGGCGCCCCGCCCACCGGGCCTCCGCAGCGCTGCTGCCAGCCTGCAACTGGGCTTTCGGGGCCCCGCCCACCGGGCCGCCGTGACATCGTTTCTTGCTTGCCAGCGCACAGTTGGGCTTTTGGTGCCCCGCTCACCAGGCCGCTGCAGCGCCTCTGCCTGCGCGCAAGTGCGTGGCTGGGCCTTTGGTGCCCCGCCCACTGAGCCCCTGAGCATCACTGCGTGCACGCACCCGGACTTTTGGTGCCCCACCCACCATGCCACCTCGCAGCGCCGCTGCCTGCTCGCCGGCACGCTACAGGGCTTTTGGCACCCTGCTCATCAGGCTGCCGCAGCGCAGCTGCCTGTGCGCGGGACCGGCTTTTGGCACCCTGCCCACCAGAACGCTGCTGCCTGCTCGCGAGCACGCAGCTGGGCTTTTGGCATCCCGCCCACTGGGCCTCTGGGACGTTGCGGACCACGCGCGCAACTGGGCTGCTGCCCAGGTCTCCACAGTGTCATTGCCTGTGCACGGGACTGCGCGGCCAACCTGGGCCTCAGCCGAGCCCCAGCCCATCCAAGTGCTGCCCTGCAGGCATGGCTTACAGATACGATTGAAGGAGGGGCAGCCAGGAGGAGGAGAGACCAGAGCACCTGTGCCCCGCCCCCACTGAACCACCAGGCCCCCTGCTGAAAGAAGAATCTGCTATTGTGTCTCAGGCCCGCCCTAGCTCCTACTCACATGCCCCCAGCCCTGGCCACACCTTTACTACCCTGCTATCTAACAGCTAAGACAGCAACCTGAAGTGCCCCAGGACACAGAAGCTGTCTGCTTCCCTCAACCCTCTCCCAAAATCTCCTTCGCCCACAACTGAGCCCAAAAGAAAAAATAAAGAGAAACCCATCTGATAGGCAACGCCCCAGAGGGAAAACAGACTCATGCATAAAGCAAAAAGAACCACATCAAACACAATGCACACCTGAGAATCCAAAGGCCCTCCAGAAGATCAGGGGCAGTCTTTAGTAAAGGACCTTGCACACTTGGAATCAAATCTAAGTGAAACAGAATTCAGGGCTGCATTAATCAAGACATTCAGAGAGCTCACTCAATGCTGGCAAAGTACCCAGACACAGTTAAACGACCTCAACAAGAAATTTTCTGAGCAAAATGAGTACTTTACCAACAAAATTCAGAAGCTAGAGTGGAAACAAAAGGAACTCCTTGAAATGAAAGGCATCATGGGAGAGCTGAAAAAAGAACTGACCAGCATAGGAAACAGGGCTGACCAGCTAGAGGAAAGGATGAGTGAAATTGAAGATGCAAACATGAAAATGTCACAGAGGGAAGAAGAAAGGGAAAGGAAAATCAAGAGAAATGAAAGAGCCCTACAAGAACTTTCTGACTCCATCAGGAAGAACAATATTAGAATAATAGGGATACCGGAAGGAAGCGAGATGAAATCTTCTCAGAGTCTACTAAAACAAATAGTGGATGAAAATTTCCCTAACCTGTGGAAGGAAGTACAGCCCCAAATCCAAGAGGAAAGCAGAAGCCCTAACTTCCTAGACCCTAGCAGATCTTCTCCAAGGCACATTGTTCTGAAGATGACAAAAGTCAATGACAAAGAAAAAATCCTCAATCCTGCCAGGGAAAAACAAAACATAACTTTCAAAGGAAAACCTATCAGGCTGTCACCAGACTTATCAGCAGAAACTCTGCAAGCCAGGAGGGAGTGGAGCCCAATCTTCAAAATATTAAGAGAGAAATTTCCAGCCAAGAATTAACTATCCAGCAAAATTAACCTCTAGATATGAAGGAGGAATTAAGGCCTTTACAGATATACAGAAGCTGAGGGAATTGTCCAGCTCAAAACCGGCACTCCAAGAAATACTAAAGGAGGCTATCCGACCTGAATCCAGAAATCAAAATAAATGGAGAAAAGTTGGGACAACAAAAAAATAAAAAGGAAAGAAGAAATGGATACAGGATATCCTCATATATCAATCATCACCCTGAATGTAAATGGACTGAATTCACCAATAAAGAGGCACAGGGTAGC